>JAQZBX010025974.1:0-29220 GCA_029593785.1 Cabassous unicinctus | reverse complement strand
GTTTTTTTTTTTGTTTTTTTTTTTGGCCTTGGTCACATCAAACAAGCAGTTCTTTAAGAATTGCCTGAGAATCCAGCAAATTGCTCAATGAAATCTGTGGTAAAGAAAAATCCTGTAGGAAACTCAGAAACATTTAGATTGGAAAATTTACAATGTCACCCCATTTTAAATTTTCCATCATCTAGGGACAGATTTGCCTAGAGAGATACATGTCAAACTATATTTGTTAGAGAAAAGGAATCTTTACAGTAAGGGGTCAACATTCAATCAAGGTATTGAAAGAGTAACATGCCAAGTCCCAAGTTGCCAAAAGGTAAAGGGTTTCAGAAATTAAAGAGAATTTAAATGGGTAAGTTACATGTAACAAAAATAAAAAGACATAAAAGAAGCTGAAGATTTGAAAATATTCACATTTGAAACATATTGTTAGCAGAGCACTCTGGGTTTTGGGTCTCTATGTCTCGGCTATGTTGCATAGGAGAATTTAAGGACTTGCCATAGGGCAGGCAAGGGAGTAAAGACATTATTAGTACACAGTCCAAGACATGGATTGTGGGCATGGCACAAGGTGAGTTGCACATGTGGGACTCCAGATTAGGCCACTTAAGACCTTTCCTCCTCCCCTTTCCTAATATTGGGGAGGGGCCCCAGGTGTTTGCTGTTCTGATTGGTTGCCTTACAATCCCCACCTGTTAGCTCTCTGGGGACCAATGGGAGACCTGTTTAGAGTTATCTGGGGCTTCTCCTTGACCCTGAAAAGAGTTCCGAGTGAGACCTCATGGCCAGGGCATCATGGGGTATTTCTGGCTTTGTTCTTTAGTAGCAACTTTTACATCAGAAGTTTTCTGGGTGGGGTCTTATGGCCATGTGTTCTGCCAGCCATATTCTCTGCTGGGTCCCAGCTGTGACTTGGGTCTCAGCTGTGACTTGTCTTCCCTCTCTTCCTTATGCTAACCTGCCTCAGTATCTTGGAAAACATGAAAAGCTGGGAATGATCTAATTCCAGAATGGAAAGCAGGAAATCCTTGTGGACCACACAGAGTGTGGAGATAATGTTACCATCCTATGAAAACTTGTTAGCTCTTGACACTTCTGGACACTGCAACACTAGCCAGGAGTTGTATCCAAGTGTATGTGAGACTAGATTTTATAAAGAATTTCAGTGTTTAACTTCATACAAAAAAGGATTATTTATGAGATTATGCAGCTGTATCCAGTGATCACTGGGGAAAAATCAATCAATCATGATAACTCAGTGGCTCCTGCATCTTAAAGGGTCCAATGGATTATATATTTTACTTTAAAAAAACACATGATAAGTCATTTCCTAAAACAAATAGAAAAACAAACTAAAGAAAACAGAATCCAAAACAGACATAGCACATGGATTTTCCAGTGTTGAATGTTTGTAAATGTGAATTCTAAGAGTTCTAATACAGTCAAATTCTCTTTAAAAATGTAAAAGAGGTGTCCAAGGAAACATCAGTTTATCTCTACATGCACATGGCTACATCTGTATTTAGAGAGAGGAAAATGTCAACTTTCTGGGTAGCATGGAAAAGCAGGAATTTTAACAAAAAGGAAATAATGAAAAACTACCTGGCTTGATCTTCTTTCACTGATCAATGTTAGAAAGAGGGAGTAATAGATTGCTGAATGATGAAAGAAGAGCTGTGTACTAATATTTGGAGGGTATTGGAGATCTCATATGAAGTGTCTCCACCACCATGGAGTTTTGACACCTTTAAACCCTACATGGATATTCTCCTGGATATCCAGGTGGATCAGAGTGTGAATCAAGCTCTGGAACAGCTGGTGAAGTCTGAAGAGCTGGGTGGTGAAGATTCCTATCTTTGCAGCACATTTGAAAGGAAGAGGTGGGTGTCCAGGGCGTTGACTTTGCACACCTCACCACAGGCTCTGAACCATGTCCTGAAACACTTCTTAGATTTTGAAGGCCACAAAATTGCCTAGAGGGAATTGCAAAGAGAAATGAAAGTGGGCCAATAGATGTGGAACCCACAGGCATTAGGACAGTGGACACAGATGACAAAGTGATGCAAGCAGTGCCCACAGGTGACATCTTGATCTAAGAATCTGAGGAGCAGTGGAAATTCATCCAAGAACAAAAGTGACCAAAGCCTGAATTCAACCTCAGGAGCTCAAATCCATCTTTCCTACCAATGCTGTGGCGATCCATGACACAAAGAGACAAAAAAGAATCAACATGAAAAGCAACAACCCAGACAGGGGCATTGCACATTGGTGGTGACAGACTATGGCAAGATCCCTTGCTCAAGTAAGGGTGTCAGAGGTTACAAGAAGAGAAAGAAGAAGGGCAAGATGGCACTCAATGGGTGGCAGTGGTTTCAGTAAAAATATTGCCACATGTATATGTGCAAGTGCACTCAGAAACAGGCACACACACAAAGACACACTTGCACACACTCAGCGTGATGATTCAAAGAAGTCCGTTTCAGCTCTGTGTGCTGGTATATTCAGCCCCTCCACCCTTCATCCAGTCAAGGTCTTGGAGTTGATTGGCAGCTCCCACTCCTGGAGAGGTGGTAGGGTGAGCCCCAAGAAGGCTAATGGGATTTGTAGGGCCAGAGCTCTTCATGAACCTCCAAGATGTGTTTCTGGACTGGATGCAGGAGATGCAGTGTGCAAAGAGGTGTACTCAGTCAAAGCAGGGTCCCAGACACCCAACTGGGCAGGAATGGAGATATATTAAGTGCCAAAAGACTCAGATCTGTGGCTACAGCTGGAGCGGGGCAGTACCTGGGGAACTGGTACGCTAAGCCACCTTCCAATCACTAGAGCAATCTTTCCCACAAGACAACTCTAAGGGGTCTGTGATGAGGAGGATCCTGTGTTTGTGGCCAGAAAATGTCTGCCTCACATATTGGTGTCACCCAGAGCTCAGAAAAATGAAACAATAAAGATATGTCATCAGGTAGTCCCTGACCACCATCACCAAGGGCAGTGGGATGGATCTGGATCACACTGTGTCAAGGGCACCCTTCCTGCCCCACTCTGGCCCAGCCTCACCCTGGCTCCCCTCAGTCCACACAGATGAGGGCAATTGGAGCAAGGCCCGGGTGACTCAGAGATGCCCTCCCTGGGGCTCTGTGGTAATCTGGTCTGGTCACCTGCAACACAGGGGGATTTTGAAATTTACCTTAGGCACCTCATGATGACTGGCCCCGTAAGGATTGTGCTGTGGCTGGGGGCAGCCTCTCCAAATCCTCCCTGGCCTGACTGGTCTCCAACCTTCGAGTGGGACGAGGAAAAATTTGGGTCCTGAAAGTCCTACAACTGGGACCCAGGTGGGAATGTGGCTGGGCATGGGATGACCTTCCCCACCCACCCATGATGACACAGGTTGGTGCTGGTGGGTCAAGGGACACCAGCATGTATGATTCCCCCCTGGGGATACAGTGAATGCCCTGGAGAGAGTCATGGCTGCCCTCCCATGTATCTGCTGTCCACCTCCTCAAGGAATGGATTTGGCACTGAGGCCTGGGGGATGCCCGGATGACCGTGCCCTCGATGCTGGCTTCCTGGAAAGCACCCAGGTCCAGGGGCAGGATCCCATCCCAGGTTACTGTGGCTAGAGATCCTGAGAAATGATATAAAAGTGTCCACCAGATGGCACCAGACAATTGAGGAGCACATTACCATGAAGGATCTGGATCACAGAGTGGCGAGGAGGGTGTGCTGCATGGTGCTGATAAAGATGTACTTGTGTCTGAGTATCCCTTCCTGGGACTGGCAGGATGTCCTGGAAGGTTCCAGGCTGTCTTTTGCGATGCTGCCAAAGAGTGCCATCTGCTGGCAGACCAAGGAAGTGCACATGAGAAAATTAAAAGTAAACGAGATTTTTCTGGCCTTTATAGCCTCCCTTACCAAGGCCCTAGGAAGCAGATCTGCAACTATTACTGGGTCGAGAGACCAGTTTTGAATAACTAACAGGGACAATCCTAAAGATCTGACTGAACCAAAAATCAAAGAGTAGCAGTAAAACACAGCTTCCTACCACTAAATCTCTACAAAAGAGAGAGAAATTGAGGATCTAAGTAAACTAGCATCCTAATCAGATGCCTAGACAACAGCAAAAAATTATGTCATACTAAAAAAATGAAAGGCATCGCCCAAGGAAAGGAATATATCAAAGCCCCAGAAGAGATGGAGGATTTGATGCAACTAATTAATGAGATGCATACAAATTTCCATAATCAAATGAATGAGTTGAAAGACAATATGGCTAAACAGATAAACAACATTAAGGAGCCATTGAATGAGAGCAAAGAAGAATTTGAAAACCTGAATAGAAAAGTAACAGAGCCCATGGGAAAGAAGGAGAAAATAGGTAGGTTCAAAAACACATTAGAGTCATACAGCAGCAGACTCAAAATGATAGAAGAAAGAATAAGTGATACTGAAAACAGGACAGCTGGAATTGAAGATAGAAAAGATCAGAGAGAGAAAAGAATGGAAAAAATTGAGCAAGGGCTCAGGGAGTTGAATGAGAACATGAGATGCACCAACATACATGTCATGGGAGTTCTAGAAAGAGAAGCGAAAAGGGGTAGAAAGAGTATTGGAGGAAATAACATCTGAAAATTTACCAATTCTCATGAAAGAAATGAACTTACATGTCCACTAAGCTCACCGTACCCCAATCAGAGCAAACCCAAATAGACCTACTCCAAGACACATACGACTGAAAATGTCAAATGTCAAAGATAAAGAGAAAATTCTGAAAGCAGCAACTGGGAAATAAATCATCACATAAAAGGGATGCACAGTAAGACTTAGTGTGGATTTCTCATCAAAAACCATGGAAGCAAGAAGACAGTGGAATGACACAATTAGGATGCCAAAAGAGAAAAACTGCCAGCTGAGAATTTTTTATCCAGCAAAATTTTTCTTCAAGTTAAAATATACACAAACAAACAGAAACTAAGAGAGTTCATAAAAAAGAATCCAACTTTGCAGGAAATATTAAAGGAATCTTTAGAGCCTGGAAGATAAAGACAGGAGAGAGAGGTTTGGAGTGGAGTATAGATGAAAGAATAGCAGAAAGGATAACCAAATGAGTAAAAAGACAGAGGAAAATATGACGACATATGAAATGAAAGATTAAAATGGTGGTAATAAATAATGCATTTACTGTAAAATGACTGAATGTGAATGGATTAAACTCCCCTTCAAAACACATAGGCAGACAGAAAGGATAAAAACAATGAGCCTTCCATAGGCTGCTTACTAGAGTCTCAACTTAGACCCAGGGATTCAAACCAGATGAAAGTGAAAGATTGGAAAAAGATACTCCATCCAAATTGTAATGAAAAAAGAGCAGATATAGCTATACTAATATCAGACAAAACAGACTTTAAATGCAAAAACGTTATAAGAGATACAGAAGGCCATTATACATTAATAAAAGTAAAATCCACCAGGAAGATATACCAGTCATAAATGTCTATGCACCTAACCAAGGTGCTCCAAATACATAAGACAAACTGTGGCAAAACTGAAGGGAGAAATAGACATCTCTACAATAATCGTTGGAGACTTCAACACACCACACATGTAATTATATAGTACAACTAGGTAGAAGAGCTACAAGGAAACAGAGAATTTGAACAATATGATAAATGAGTTAGACCTAACAGACTTACAGAACATTGCATACAATATCAGCAGGTTATACATTCCTCTCAAGTGCCCATGGCTCTTTCTCCAGGATAGGCCACATGTTAAGGCAAAATGCAGCTCTCAATAAATATAAAAAGATTGAAATTATACAAAGCACTTCATCAGATCATAATGGAATGAAAATGGAAAGCAATAATAGACAGGAAAGGGGTAAATTCACAAGTGTGTGGAGGCTGAACAACACACTCCTAAATAATCAGTAGGTCAAAGAAAAAAATTGCAAGTGAAAGCAGTAAATATATTGAGACAAATGAAAACAAGAACACAACTTATCCAAACTTATGGGATGCAGTGAAGGCAGTCTTGAGAGGAAAATTTATAGCCCTAAATGCCTATATTAAAAAAGAAGAAAGAGCAAAACTCAAAAATTTAACTTAAATGGAGAAACTAGAATCGGAACAAGAAAACAATCCCAAAGCAAGTGGAAGGAAAGAAATAATAAAGATTAGGGAAGAAATAAATGAAATTGAGAACAACAACAAAAAAAAAATAGAAAAAATCAACATAACCAAAAGCTGGTTCTTTGAGAAGATCAATAAAATTGAGAAATCCATTGCTAGATTAACAAAAAACATATAGGGAAGATGAAAATAAATACAATCAGAAATGAAAGAGGAGAAGTTATGACTGAACCCACAGAAATAAAAAGTATCATGTATTAGTCAGGGTTCACTCAGGAAACAGAATCAACAGGAGATAGCTGTCAAAAATACGAGATTTTATGAGTCTCTCATGCGACCGTGGGGATGCACAAGTCCAGGTTCTGCAGGCAGGCTGCAAACCAGGGACACTGATGAAAGTCCAATGAAATGTCCTTGATGTGTTTCTGGGAGAAGTTGCTGTGCAAAGACAAGCTGGGAAATTCTCTCTGAATGTTGAAATCACTTCCCCTTTTAAGGCATTCAACTGATTGGATAAAAGTGTCACCCATTACTGATGCAATCTCCCTGATTGATGCAGATGTAATCAGCCATCCATGCAGTAAACTCACTGGTGATTGAAGTCCATAAATGCTATTGTATTACAATTAGCCCAGTGTTTGCTGGACATAACACCTGGACACAATTACCTGGCCGAGTTGACACATTAGCCTAACCATCACAGATCATAAGAGGATATTATGAGAAAATGTATGCCAATAAACTAAACAGCCTAGATGAAATGGACAGATTCCTAGAAATGCGCAAGCAACCTAACACAGATGCTACAAGAAATACGAGAACTTTAAAACCAATTACATGTAAAGAAATTGAATCCATCATCAAAAATCTCCCAAAAAAGAAAAGCCCAGGACCAGATGGATTCATAAGTGAATTCTACCAAAAATTTAGAAAAGAATTAACATGGATCCTGTTTAAACTCTTCCAGAAAATTGAAGAGGTAAAATTACCCAACACATCTTATGAAGCCAACATCATCCTAATACCAAAGCCAGATAAAGACACTACAAGAAAAGAAAATAACAGGCCAATCTCTCTAAAGAGCAGTGTTGAAAAATTCTCAACAAAATACTTGCAGATCAAAAGGCATACATCACAGCCAAGTAGGATTTATTCCTAGTATGCAAAGCAGGTTCAACATAAAATCAATCAGCCTATACACCATATTAACAAATTGAAGGATAAAACCACATTATCATCTTAATCAATGCATAAAAGACAATCGACAAAATCCATCATCCTTTGTTGATAAAAAACACTTCAAAAGATAGGAATAGAAGCAAAATTCTTCAATATGATAAAAGGCATACCTGAAAAACCCACAGCCAACATTGTACTCAATGGGGAAACTTTGAAAACTCTCCCTCTAAAATCAGGAACAAGACAAGGATGCCCACTGACACCCTTGTTATTCAACATTGTATTAGATGTTCTAGCAAGGGTAATTAGAAATGAAAAAAAATTAAAGTCATCCAAAAGGAAAATGGGGAAGTAAAACTCTCACTATTTGCAGATGGATGACATTATCTTGTATTTAGAAAATTCTGACACATCTACAGCAAAGCTACTTCAGCTAATAAATGATTTCAGCAAAGTGGCAGGTTAGAAGATAAACTTGAAACAGTAATGTTTTTGCTCACAAGTATTGACTAATCTGAGGAGGAAATCAGGGAAAAAATTCCATTGACAATAGCAACAAAAAGACTCAAATACCTAGGTATCAATTTATCCAAAGAAGCACAGGACCTATATGCAGAAAACTTCAAAAACAATTCTAAAAAGAATCAATGAAGACCTAAACAAATGGAAAGACATTCTGTGTTCATGGATTGGAAGATAAATATCATGAAGATGTCAATTACACCCAAACTGATTTATAGATTCAATGCAACACCAGTCAAAACTCCAACAGCCCACATTACAGAAATAGAAAAGGTACCTTCCAAATTCATTTGGAGGGGAAAGTGCACCTGGATAGCCAAAAGCATTCTAAAAAAGAAGAGCAGCATGAGAGGAATTTTACTGCCGGGCCTGAAACATATTACAAATGTACAGTGGTCTATGGTACTGGCCTAAAGATAAACACATCAATCAATGGAACAGAATTGAGAGTCCAGAAATAGACCTTCATCTCTATGGTCAACTGGTTCTTGACACACCTACCAATTCCATGTTAATGAGATAAAACAGTCTTTTCAACAAATGGTGCTGAGAACTGCATACCTATAACCAAAAGAATGAAAGAGGACCCCTATCTCACTCACTATACAAGAATCACATCAAAATGGGTCAAAGACCTAAATAGAAAAGCCAGGACCATAAAACTACTAGGAGAAAATGCAGGGAAACATCTTAAAGACCTTGTGGTAGGTCTTGGTTTCTTGGACCTTACACCCAAAACACAAGCAACAGAAGAAAAAATAGATAAATGGGACCTCCTCAAAATTAAACACTTTTGCACCTCACAAGACTTTGTCAAAAGGGTGAAAAGGCAGTTGATTTAGCAGGAGAAAATATTTGCAAATCACACATCTGATACAGGTTTAATAGCCATGATATATAAAGAGATGTTACAACTCAACAATAAAAAACAAATGACCCAATTGAAAAATGGGCAAAACATTTGAATAGACATTTGCCCAAAGAAGAAATAAAAATGGCACACAAAAAAAAAAAACATGAAAAAATGTTCAACATCATTAATGATTAGGGAACTGCAAATCAAAACTATATTGAGATATCATTTCACACCTATTAGATTGGCCACTATTAAAAAGACAGAGAATTACATGTGTTGGAGAGAATATGAAGAGATAGAAACACTTATTCACTCTTGGTAGGAATGCAGAGTGGTACAGACCCTGTGGAGGAGTTTAGCAGTTCCTGAATAAGTTGAATATAGATTTGCCACATGACCCTGCAATACAACTAGTGAGTATATGCCCAGAAGACCTGAGAGCAGTGACACAGATACACATCTACACAGCGATGTTCATAGCATCATTATTCATGATTGCCCCTCATTTGTCAGTGCTTATGCTAGGTACCCTCACAGCTTAGATATTGGCTCCTTAGATAGAGCTTGCCTGTCTTCTAATTCCACAAGCCCCCTTTTCTCCAAAAACTTCACTCCCTACATTCCCAACTTAAGCTTCTCTATCACCCTTAACATTTCCTGACATGCCATGTATTCTCTTTAATTTCCTGTAGAATCTTCTTTTCCTAAATTATCAGCTCCACAGTGACAAGGATTTTCTTATCATCACTGATCTGTCCCCACAACCAACCCCAGTTTTCTCTATTTTGGGGAAAAGTCATGGTGCTTTATTTGTTCATTTATGTCATGTGGGTGCCTCAAATGGTCAGAGTGTCATCTACTGATTTCCTCGGTAGGCATTGGAAACCTCCAGTTTTTGTTCACTGTCTACCACAGGATCATTATATATGCTGTAAATTATCTTAGGGGTGCCACCTGTTTCCTTGGCAGAGGAGATCCTTGCTGCTCCCTCAGGTTTCCTTTGATGTGTGTCATTTAAATGGAAAGGAGGAGTGAGAAAGCAGAGAGGGATGGGCAGTGGAGATTTACTGATACTGCCCAAAAGGAATTTTTCCTGCTTAGAAAACTCATATTGCAGCATGCTTGCATTGGAATAAAAACATTGCCATGTGAAAATATAACTTTTAAATTTTTATCCTTTATTATTTTTTAATAAACCATTGAAATATATAAAATTATTTTAAGTATACTGTTTACCTTCCTCCCAAGAGTGCTAATTACTCCTTTTTATTTTATTTTTCACCTATTACATATTGAGTTAAAATTTACATTTACTAATAACTTAGATTTCTTGTGAATATACACGTGCAAAGTTATATTGCTTTTAAGTCTCATGACTGAACTGCATATATGTAGAACTTATA
Source organism: Cabassous unicinctus (assembly GCA_029593785.1). Taxonomy (NCBI): domain Eukaryota; kingdom Metazoa; phylum Chordata; class Mammalia; order Cingulata; family Chlamyphoridae; genus Cabassous; species Cabassous unicinctus. The sequence continues at coordinate 19,135 of JAQZBX010025974.1, read as the reverse complement.
ATTATATATAAAACAGATATTAAGTAAACGAGAATAAAAGAAAGTTTATATTTATAAGATCAATATAAAGATTATAATATATATATGAATAGATTAACAAATAAATAAATGAACAGAAATAAACATATGCATGAGCCTCTTAAGGAATCTCTTACGCATATGAACAATCTTGTCAGTAGTAGTTTTTTCATATTGAATTTCTGTAAAGAGAAAGTCCCATATTTCCAGTGTGTTCCTCAAGTCCAATGCTGTGTGAATGATGGAGGAACTGATCATGAAGAAATCACTTATGTTTCCAGGAGGTGAAGGTAGAGGAACTCTAGCCCATGGAGGGGGTCCCTTGATTCAGTGGCCTCAAAAACTCTCAGATGGAATTGGACAGGGTCATTCCAGCCTGTTGGCTCTGCAGGCTAAGTGGAACAGAAGTTCAGTGTTGCTTGAAGATCGACCCAGGCCCACTCCTGGAGAAGGCACCATCAAGGAGTGAAAGGGTTTCCAAACACACTGAATTTGGAAAAGTGTCTGGTGCTGTGCTGGTTTGCATGACCTCTTCTTGGGACTCCAGTTCTTTTAGCATCTTCTTTATCTCATCTTCTTTTTTGGAAAATCTGGATCTCTCTTCCTTTAGTTCTAGGACCACCAAAGTTAATTATCTATCAACATTGCTGTTGTTCCCTTAGCTATTTGTAGGTGTAAAGAAGGCTGGGCATTTTTAAACATGCTTTCTCTAGCCTAGCATCCCCTAAAGGTGACTTAGACTCTACATACCTCTTGTGAGCAGCACTCTTCTTATCAAGAAGTTGACATTTCTTGTCAATCAAGGTAGCTAGTGTCTCTGCAAGCTGCTTTTCGTGTTTTATATAAAGTCAGCTTCTAACAGACTGCTCAAGTCTGAACAATAGGAGACCCACCAAAATGCTGAAGAAAGACTGAAATGCCCCTCAGTCCCACTGGAGGCTGTGGAATGGGAGGTATGGACTAGTGTCACTGTGCTCCATCACCACCTCTCCTAGTGTCCCCAGGATTGGCCAAAAGATAAGCACCACAGAGCATTGCAAGCCCTCCATGGCACTGATGCCACCACAGGACTCTGCCAGTAACCTTGTATCCACAACAAACCCCAGAAAACTCCCCAACATTCTGCCTGGAATCCACAAGCAACTGACAGCCCTGCTGCTCATCAGAGAGGTGGACAGTGGGGGAAAGACACTGAAAATAAAATGTTATCTCCATTACACTCTCACGAGCAGTCTTCTCTCTTACTCTCTTATTGTTTGTTTAAAATTGATGTAAAATTTACATACGGTTAAATGTATTGATCTTAACTGAATGATGTGAAAGTTTTCAAACCTTTCATCCCCTTCCCCTATAGGATCCAATCACCTTATCAAGATATGAATCATTTTCAATAATCTAGAACGTCATTCCTATATGCTTCAGTCAATAACCACCACCCAAAATATTCACCCTCGTTCTAGTTTTCTATACTTATATGTTCGTTTTGCCACATCTTGATATTCATTAAAACGAAATAAATTGGAATTCAAATTTTGGTGCCTGCATTGTTTGCTGAAAATATTGTTTTGAGATTCATTCTTGTTGTATGGTGTATCAGCAGTTCCCTCATTTTTTATCATTGAATCATTTGACAATGAATGAATGAAATAGAAAATATTTATTCATGTTCCTCCTGGTGGATATTTGGGTCCTTCAGATTTGAACTATTATGACCTAAAGATATGAATATCCATGTACATGTCATTTATATAAGGACATGTTTTCCTTTCTCCTGGGTGATTGAAAAGGAAAGCTTCATCCCAAAAGATCCTTCACATCCCACTAATTGCTGAATCAGCTGCATTTTAGACATTTGGTTCCTCTGTACTTCTTGAAGTGCTCCCATCACTTACCTCTGGTTCACCACATTCCGCTATTTCATTTTATCATATGGACGCTCTAGCCTTTCCATCTGTCTCCTCCGCTGGTTCCTGTTTTTGTTTCTTTTTTTCTAAAAATCTCTCAGCATTAGTTCTCCCCAGAGCTTCAAACCTGGACCTCATTCCTTCTTCAGAAATTGATTAACTTACTGATCATGTGATCACTCTTGGCTTTAAGTACCATCTATACTTGCATGAGCACTAACTATATTTATCTAACCCCAATTTTTCCACACAGTCCAGATTTACACAGAGCTGTGTCCAGGACCTCCCACTTCTGTGTCTAATGAGCCAACGACAAACTCTAGACTCCTTCTGTAACCCCTCTTCCTTGGCCTCTCACTTTTCCATGTACAGTGGTTGCAACCTGGTAGGTGTTTATTCTAAAGCTTTGTGTCCCTTCTTGACTTCTCTCTTTCCACATCACATCATTCCTTCATATCCTGTGCTCATCTGACCCCTTCTCCTTTGCCTCCTCATTTCTTCCTTGATTAGAGCCAACTTCAACTCTTAGAGGATGATCATGGTTGCTTCCTAACATCCTCCTACTCCTGCCTCAGCCCTACGATTTCGTAATTCATGAAAAATAATTCTATTTTTCTGTTAGCAGTGTTTTATATATATGTCTTAAGTAAAAGTATGCATTATATATGCATTAAGAAGAATTTATTATTCATGATAATGAGGTACAAGTAAAATTGTTGATAATTTCTCTTCCTATTCCATCACTTGCTGAGAGAGCAGTTCTAAAATCTAGTATTATTAGCATTTGGGTTTGGCTCTTACATGTTTAATTCTGTCAATTTGTGAAAGCCAGCAAGTAGGTGCACATCAGTATTAAATAGCTATGTTTTTCTGGTAATTTAGACACTTTAATATTTGAAAGGACACCACATTTCTGACACTTTTCCTTAATGTTTGTCATATTTGCTGTGGTCATACTGACACAAAATTTGCTGATATTTGTGTTTTTCTGTGATTATATAAAATTCATATTTTACTGCCAAACCTGCTATTTTTCATGGATGATTTTTTAAAAGAGGTATTCAGGTGTGATCCCAGGACCTTGTCCATGGGAAGTGGCACTCAAGCTTTTGATCTATATCTGATACCCCTTAAATGGGTTTTAAAATAAAACACATTGTGTTTTTTTTAATTCCCTTTGAAATTTTTGATCAGTTGGAACATTTATATGAATAGACTGTTCAAGTTTAAATTTAATCTTATTTACTTTCATTCAATTTTTATTTGTCCTCATTGTCAATGCTGTCATTTTTCTCCTGTGTTACTTCTTTAGCCCTCATAGTTTTTATTCAATCTTGTCTCTTCTATTTATTTAAAGATATGCATTGTTTTTATATTCTTTTAGTACTTAACTATGAAAAGACAACAGTTTCATTGCCATATCAGATCTAAATTTAACATAATCTGTTATCCGTTTCCAGGATGATACATCATTTTAATGAGAGAAGTTATACGGTTTACTGAAAAATCATGCAGGAAATAGAGAGTTCCAATATAACCATCCATATACACACTGCTTCCCTATTATCAACACTGTGCATGTGTGGGGAAATTTGAACATTTGTTCAAAAGTCTTTTGCCCATTTTTAATTGGGTCATTTGTTGTTTTAGTGTTAAGAAGTAGAATCCCTTTATAAATTGTGGATATGAAACCCTATCAGATCTGTGACATCCAAATACTTTCTCCCTTCAAGCCAGCTGCCTTTCACCCTTTCAGACTTTACCCCTACCTCATACCTTAAACAAAAATTAACCGAAAATGATCAAAGACCTAAAGATAAGTGCCAGGACCATAAAACACATAGAAGACTATGTGGGGAAGCATCTGCAGACCTTGGGCTGGGCAAAGGGTCCTTATTTACTCTTAAAGCATGTGCAATGAAAGAAAAAAAGAGATAAATGGAACCTCCTCACAATCAAATCATTTGTTCTTGAAAAGACTGGTCATGAAAGCAGCCTGTACAATGAGAGAAAATACTTGGAAACCACATAGCTAATAAGGGTTTACTATCCAAAATATATAAAGCAATGTTACAACTCAAGGATAAAAAGACAAAACAAAATGGCAAAATGGGCAAAAGACTGGAGAAGACGTTTTTCCAAAGAACAAACACAAATGGCACACAAACACATGAAAAGATGCTTTCCACAACTCACTATTAGGGAAATGCAAATCAAAACCACAATGAGATATCATAACACATCTAGTAGAATGGTCACTATGAAAACAAACAAATGAACAGACAAAAAAAAAAACAAACCCATAGACTGCAATTGTTGGAAATGATGTGGAGAAAGAAGAACATTCATTCCCTGCTGCTGGCAATGTAAAGTGGTGTAGCCACTATGGAAGAGAGTTTAGCATTTTCTAGGAAGCTAAGCATAGAAATGTTATATGATCCAGGAATCACGCTACAAGGTACGTACTCAGATGAATTGAATGATGGGGCATAAACAGACATTTGCACAACGATGTTCATACTGGCTTCATTCACAATTATTAAAAGATGGAGACAAGTGTCCATCAACCAATGAATGGATAACCAAAATGTTATATATACATAAAAAGGAATGCAATTTGAATGTAAATAAGAATGAAGACCTCATTCAAGTAATGTTATGGAGTTTTGTGAAATGTCAGGCACAAAAGGGCAAAAATATTATGATTACACTAATATCCACTAATTATAAAATGCTATCTCATAGGGTTATAAACTACATTAAGTTACTCGGAGATGAAAGGAGTGTAACAATGGGAAGCTGATGCTTAATTTGTGCAGAATTTTTCATTATGCTGATTACACGTGTTTGGATTTGGAAAAAGGTGATGGTAGCATATTATTGAGAGTGAAATTGACAGCAGTGATTTATTTGTATAAATGTGTTTGAAGGGGAAGTTTTGGGTCACATATGTTCCTAGAAGGAAAGCTAGAGGATAAAATGTGTATAGCACAGTGAGCCATCTAGTGGATGATGACTTCTGTTCATAGTACAAATATGAGAAATGCATATCACTGTTACAGGTACTAACAATAATGCAAACTATGGGCTTTCATTAGTAGTATTTTAATATTGTTCCTCCATAGCACCAAAAGTAGCACAGCAATGCAAAGTGTCAACAACAGGGGGTGATATGGGAATGTAGTATTTTTCATGATTTTATATAAACCTCCAACTTTTCTAATTAAAAAATCACCACAATAAAAACATTTTGCTACAGAAAAGAAACCACACACAAAGTACTATAAATGAAACATGTTTATTATTTTTAAATGTCAATATAGATAAATCTATAGACACATAATCATATTAGTGGTTATGTAGGGCTGGGAAATGACAGAAGGATTGAGAGGTAACTGTTGTGGGTTATGGTGTTTTCCTTTTTAGACTAATGAAAATGACCTAAAATTGATTGTGGTGATTGATCCACAACTCTGATTATATCAAGATCCAATGATTGCACACTTTGGATGAACTATGGTGTGTGACAATATCTCAATAAAAGTGCTTTAATAAACTGCTCCATCAACCCACAGAAATACACTAAAAGACACAGGCCCCACCTAAACACACCGAGTTTCTAGACAGGTGTATACCCCTAGTAGATAAGTGTGAATAAGCAACCAGGAACACTGGATATTTGAGGAGATTTTTAGTATGTAAATGGAGAACAAAACATGCATACTGGAAAAGGGAGTGATGAAATAGAAAAAATTATAAAGGACACTGGGAAGATATATTATTGCCTTTCATGTGAAAAGGGAATTAGGGTTATGAATAAATGGATAGGTATATGTAAGTTCATATGTAGGTATGTATTTGCATACACATATATGTACATTTCCCTATGTATGTAGTGGTTGCTACATGCATCACTACACTGACTACCACACCAACAGGCCTTTAGCATTCATGACATGGCTCTACTGAAACTAGCAAAAGGGAGAGCCCCTACACCCACCTTGGAGGGACTTTCAACAGAAACAACATATTCTCTGATCCTTAGAAAGGCACCATGAAACCAACTGTGACAGTCAGAAGCTATCTATGGATCTCAGAATAGATCATATCCATTCCTGAGCACTGTAGGTGGCAGCCCTTGAAAAAATTACTTTTCTCCAGGTCTTTTAGTTAAGTGTGAGACCAAGGGTGGGTATTAATCCTCCTACTGGGGTCCTTTTAAATGAAGGAATGAAAGCATCAGAAACACAGAAAAAAGCTGCAGAGACAGATAAATCCCAAGAGGTTGAAAGAGAGAGGTCCCAGTTGTTGGAGGCTGAAATCAGCAGAGCAAACACAATGACCCAAAGAGAACACTGAGAGGTCTGTAGGAGAGGGGAGAAATGAGCCACACACCTGACTACATTCATTTGAGCTCTGGAAGAAAGTAAGTCTGCAAGAGAAGGCAGTGACTCAAATTGGCAGAAATGCCACTGTATCTTGCCACACAGTGGGAGTCCAGGATCACCAGCAGCCAAACTTCGGGAAGACACCATCTGAGATGATGCCTTGATTTGGCCATTTTCACAGACTCAGATGTAAGCTTTTAATGTAACAACTTCCCATAATAAAAGCCAAACCATTTCTGCTGGTATATTACTCCTACCAGTTTTCAAAAAAATAAAAAAACACACTTACACTACAAATGACATCTTTAAGGCCAACATTCATCCAGCAGAACATAGGGATTCCGAAAAAAATATGCACTCAGTGCCACTGTCAGCGCTGGCTCTCTGGGTCCTCTGGCTCCCTTGGTGAATACAGGATTCATGTTCCCACTGAGCTATTATTTCTGAGAAGGCAAATGAGGATTGAACCTTCCATTGAAAAATGGTGAACCTGGAATAACATTTACAACCTTGAACTTTCTTCATGAGGGAAGAGTGACTTAATACAAATAATATGCTTAGCTTTGAATTTCTTCTCAGAATGTGCTTAAGCACTCACAGGCTAAGTTCCAGGCAGGACCTAGGAATAAATTCAGATTGGATGTCCTGAGAAATTCTAGCTTAAGTCTTTTGAAACTCAGTCTTGGAGACTGGGGTGGATGAAGAAGGTATTCAATGCAAAATAGGGTAAAAATTCTGGGAATGCCTTTCAGAAGCATGAGGATTTGGCAGGGTACCTCAATAATGAGGAGCACATGGGTCCTGGAGTCAGATATCCAGAGATAAAAGCCCAATCCCAGGCAGAGATAGTATCCCAGGTAAAACCTTGGTTGGAATGACCTTTCATTAGCCAAAGGGCAAGAACAGCCCTTCCTTCCTTTCTATACCATGAATATGTGGGATGGTTCAGGCCAATTCCTTAGCTCTCTTCAGGACTTCAGGACTACCTAAGCTGTTTTTGCCAATGTTAGGGAAAATGACTCGGGAGTGATTCTGCAAAACCCAAGCCATTACATGGGATAAAAGGCTTGGGCAGCCCAAGCTGGTGAAGCAGCTTGTCATGTTGATGATGGGGAATGCTAAGCAGGGATCTGGACATAAGCAGACCAACTATTTTACCCATTAGGATCTTCCTATTCCTTGTAACTTTTCTGTTAGATGCAGCTCTCAGTGATGATTAATTAAATTTATAAATGAGATCACCTCTCTTTGTCCAATTTGCTTCTATCAAATTGAGCACTTGTTATTTGCAATGTGATGACTAAGGGAACTATGAAATCTCCCTCCTCACAAATAAACTCATCCAGTATCCCACCAAATACATTCCTCTGCCAGCCGCCCCTGTTTTGTGGAGGAGGCCATCCTCCATTCAGATGTTCAGGTCAAACTCTCAGTGTTAACCTCTTATCTCCTATTTTCTCTTGCAACCACAGTCATCAACAAGATTCATGTACTGGTCTGATCTTGTTGCTGTGTCCCCATCTACACAGTGCCCTCCTGGTTCTCCCCCTCACCATGCTCACCACAAAGTCATGGTCAGAGTCCCAAACCAGATTATCTGTTTTACCTTTTCCCCCACTTGCAGTCACTGTGATTTTTAAATAAAATTCTTTTCTCAACCATAATGAGGGTCCTCAGTCATCTGGCCCATGTCATCATTTAGCCCCCTTCCCCTGCATGTGACTCACTCTGTTCCAGCCACTGTGGACCCTGGCCCGTCCTCACAACCCTCATGTTCATCATCCTTACCGATTCTATCACCTGCTCTGGCCCCTCATCCTTCAATGCTTGTGCCAGTTACCCTCACTGCTCAGATACCCTCTTCTCATGTAGAACTTCCCTGATGTCTACCTTCCTGAGTACCCCCTTCCCCCAAAATCTGCACTCCCACCCTTCCCTACTTATTCTTCTTCATCACCCTTAACATCTCCTGACAAGCCATGTATTCTCTTTTTTTCTTTTCAAATCTTCCTTTCTCTTCTAGATTATCAGCTCAAAAATGATAAGGACTTTCTTATCATCACTGATCTATCCCCACAACCAAACCCAGTTTTCTTTCTCTATTTCAGGGAGAAGTAATGGTGCTTTATTGGTTCACTTATGTCGTGTGGATGCCTCAAATGCTGAGAGTCACTTGCTGATTTCCTCGGTAGTCATTAGAAACCTCCAGATTTGCTCACTGTCTCCTACAGCATTATTATACATGACTAGAATTATCATCCTAGGGATGCCAGCTGTTTCCCTGGGAAAGGAGGTCCTTGCCTCTCCCTCAGGTTTCCTGTGAGGTGTGTCATTTAAATAAAGAGCAGGAAGGAGGGATGGGTGAGGGATTGGGAGTGTTGATTTTCTGATATTGTCCAAGAGGAATTTCTTCCTGCTGAGAGAATTCATACTGCAACACACTTGCATGGGAATAAAAACTTCTCCATATGAAAATATAACTTTTCAATTTTTATTCTTTATTACTTTCAGATATGCCATTGAATTCTTTTAAATTCTTGTAGGTATACTGCTTCCCTTCTTCCCAAGAAGATGAAAATTCTCCTTTGATTTTTATTTTACAACAATTAAAAATTTAAGTAAAACATACATTTACTGATAACTTAGGTTTCTTGGGAATATACTCTTGCAAGTTTATATTGCTTTTGTCTTAAAAGATTCATGATTGAACTCATATATTTTCAACTTATATTTATGTATGTAATAGATATTATGTAGATAAGAAAAATAAAGTTTTGCTTATAAGATCAATATAAAAACTATAATATATACATGAATAGATTAACAAATAAATAAATGAACAGAAATAAACATATGCATGAGCCTCTTAAGTAATCTCTTATGCATATGAACAATCTTGTCAGTAGAAGTAGTTTTTTCATGTTGAATTTCTGTAAAGAGAAACTCCCATATTTCCAGTATTTTCCTCAAGTCCAATGCTGTGTGAATGATGGAGGAACTGATCATGAAGAAATCACTTATGTTTCCAGGAGGTAAAGGTAGAGGAACTCCAGCCCATGGAGTGGGGTCCCTTGATCCACTGGCCTCAAAAACTTTCAGATGGAATTGGACAGGGTCATTCCAGCCTGTTGGCTCTGCAGGCCTAAGTGGAACAGAAGTTCAGTGTTGCTTGAAGATCGACCCAGGCCCACTCCTGGAGGAGACACCATCAAGGAGTGAAACTGTTTCCAAACACACTGAATTTGGAAAAGTGTCTGGTGCTGTGCTGGTTTGCATGACCTCTTCTTGGGACTCCCGTTCTTTTAGCATCTTCTTTATCTCATCTTCTTTTTTGGAAAATCTGGATCTCTCTTCCTTTAGTTCTAGGACCACCAAAGTATCATCTATCAACATTGCTGTTGTTCCCTTAGCCATTTGTAGGTGTAAAGAAGGCTGGGCATTTTTAAACATGCTTTCTCTAGCCTAGCATCCCCTAAAGTTGACTTAGTCTCTACATACCTCTTGTGAGCAGCACTCTTCTTATCAAGAAGTTGACATTTCTTGTCAATCAAGGTAGCTAGTGTGTCTGCAAGCTGATTTTCATGTTTTATATAAAGTTTGCTTCTAACAGGCTGCTCAAGTCTGAACAATAGGAAACCCACCAGAATGCTGAAGAAAGTATGAAAAGCCACTGAGTCGCACTGGAGGCTGTGGAATAGGATGTATGGAGCAGTGTCATTGCGCTCGATCACCACCTCACAAAGCTTCCCAAGGTTCTTCCAAAAGACAAGCACCACAGTGCATCGCAGGCCCTACATGGCACATGACTCTGCCCAGTAACCCTGCATGCACAACAAAATCCAGTGACCTCCCCAACTTTCTGCCTGGTGTCAACAAGCAACTAACACCCTGGTTACTCATCAGTAGGGGAAAGATACTGAAAATAAAATGTTCTTATCTCCATTACAATCTCAGGAGCAGTCTTCTCTTTTTTTCTCTTATTGTTTGTTTAAAATTGATGTAAAATTTAAATATGACTAAATGTATTGATCTTAACTGAATGATGTCAAAGTTTTCAAACTTTTTATCCCCTTCCCCTACAGTATACAATCACCCTATCAAGACATGAATCATTTCTAATGATCTTGAAAATCATCCCTATACACTTCAATCAATAACCTTCTCCCAATATGTTCACCCTCATTCTGATTTTCTATCCTCATACATTCATTTTGTCACATCTTGAAATTCATAGAAATGAAATAAATTGGAATTTACATTTTGGTGCCTGCATCGTTTGCTCAAAATGTTGTTTTGAGATTCACAGTTTAGTAGATTAGCGGTTCCCTCATTTTTTTATTTTTGAGTCCTTTGGCACTGAATGGCTGTATTACAAAATATTTATTCATATTCTTCCTGGTGGATATTTGGGTCCTTCAAGTTTGGCATATTATGACCTAAAGATATTACAGGTACCCATGTACATGTCTTTTATATAAGGACATGTTTTCTTTTCTCCTGGGTGATAGAAAAGAAAGCTTAATCCCAAAAGATTCTTTATATCACCCTAATTGATGCATTCTAACAGCTACATTTGGGATATTTGGTTCCTCTGTACTTATTGAAATGCTCCCATAACTTACTTCTGGTTCACCACATTCTTCTTTTTCTTTTTATCATCTGGATGCTCTAGCCTTTCCATTTCCATCTCCTCTGCTGGTTCCTGTTTTATTCCCAAAATTTCTCAGCATTAGTTTTCCACGGGGCTTCAAACTTGGACCTCTTCCTTCTTCAGAAATTGATTCACTTACTGATCATGTGATCACTCTTGGCTTTAAGTACCATCTATACTGGCAAGAGTACTAACTATATTTAACTAATCCCAATTTTCCCACACAGTCCAGATTTACACAGAGCTGTGTCCAGGACATCCCACTTCTGTGTCTACTGTGTCAGCCCCAAAATCTAGACTGCTTCCCAAATCTCCTTCTCCTTGGTCACTCCCTTTTCCATGTACAGTGGTTCCATCCCAGTAGGTGTTCACTCTAAAGATTTCCGGCCTTTCTTGAGACCTCTTTCCATGTCACATCCATTATTCCCATCCTGTTTTCATCTCCCCCCTTTTCATTTAACTCCTCCCTTCTTCCCGGGTTAGAGCCAACTTCATCTCTGACAGGATGGCCATAGTTGCCTCCTAACATCCTCCTTCTTCATCCTCCACTTTACAATTTTTTAATTCATGAAAAAGTTGTTCATTTTTCTGTTTGTAGCATTTTATATATATGCCTTAAGTAAAAGTATGCATTATATATGCATTAAGAAAATTGTTTTATTCATGAAAATGAGGTAGTCAGTATCATTGTTGATAATTTGTCTTCCTATTCTATCACTTGCTAAGAGAGTACTTCCAAAATCTATTAGCATTTGGGTTTAGCTCTTACATGTTTTAATTCTGCCATTTTGCTAAAGCCAGCAAGTAGGTGCACATCAACTTTAATTTGCTACGTTTCTCTGTTAATTTAATGAAGGTACACCACATTTATGGTACTTTTCCCTTGATATTTGTTGTATTTGCTGTTGCCGTACTGAAACAAAATTTCATGATATTTGTGATTTTCTGCAATAATTTAAAATCCATATTTTATTGCCAAACTTGCTGTTTTTCTTGGATGATTTCATTTTAGGAGGTATCTGGGATTGAACCCAGTACCTTGTACATAGTAAGCAGGCACTAAACCATTTGATCTGTATCTGCTACCCCTTAGATGGTTTTAAAATAAAACATATTGGGGTTTTTTTAACAATTTTTTCAAAAAGATACTTAGATTACATAAATGTTACACAAAAAATATATGGAGTCCCATATGCCCTACCTCCCACACCTCCCACAACCTCCCACATAAACATCTTTCATTAGTGTGGCACATCACTTGCAAAGGATAAACACATCCTGGTGCTTTGCCATTAAGAATGGACCATAGTTCACATTGTAGACCACACTCTTGCCCACACATTTCTGCATGTTATATGATGATATAAATTGGCCTATATCTGTCATGGCAATATCACTCAGGACAATTCCCAAGTCCCAAAAAAAAGTCCCTGTATTACAACCGCTTTTCCTTCTCCCTGGCCCCTCCACATTAATGTTGTAATTTCTTCCATTGTTTAAATTACAATATGTCTGTAACAGAATACCAGTAAGTCCACTCTAGTCCATAGTTCTTACCCCAATCCTGAGGAGTCTGGGATGGTGTTGTCCACTCCACCTCCAATTGAGAGGAGGCTTATATCCCATGGGGAAGATGGTGGGATTATCCTGATAGCAGCTGCAGACACTATCCATTCCCTGGGATGGCTGTTGTCCATCATCATCTCCCACCAGGTGTCCTTGGTGAGTCCATTGAGCTGTAAAGTAGGAGTTGCAGCTCCACCGAGATTCTGGGCCCAGCTGGCACATGGAGAACCCAAACTCCAGTCTCTGGATGTACACCTACAAACTCCAGTACCATGTATAGGATTGAATAGAAGGGACAGATGAACCATGTGCAGGGAATACATATTTGAGTCCAACTCTGTCACTCTCAGGAGCACAAATTCCAATGTAGGGCCCACTGGCAAGGCACCAAACTCCAGAGATATCCACACTGACATAGGACGTGAGTGTCTACAGAGGCCTCAGGAGCCCCTCTTTTGGCATGATATCCACTTTGGAAGTCTACAAGGTCCTACTGCGATGTGCGTAAGCATTACCTCTGGGATGACTTCCCGACTCACTTTGAAGTCTCTTAGCCATATGAACTAATTTGTCTTTACCTTTCCCCCCTTTTATTCAAAGTCTTTTTCCAGTCACATTGCAAGTTGGCACTTTGTAGTAATCCCTCGGTGAGAAGGAGGCTCATCCCTGGGAGTCATGTTCCACGCTGGGAGGAAGGTAATGCATTCATATGCTGAGTTTGGCTTAGAGAGAGGCCACATTTAAGGAACAAGGAGGTTTTCAGCAGGCAACTCTTAGGCATCCCATAACAATAAGCTAAGTTTCAATTTCAAGAGCAAGGACTCATAAAGCTAATCATCAATAACAAGGGCCCATCTGTGGATCATCCTCCTTTGCCAGACACTGCCCCTGCCCTTGGGGGACTGTTACTGATCACTTTCAAGTGTGGCAGAGCTCTCCAGGATGGGAATTCAGTATTTTCTCATTTGTTGAGTGATTCTCCACCCACTGTGACAATGCCCCATGAAAATTTGAACAATTTTATATACCTTATAGGTATGTTCATGTGAACTTCCTCCCATGCACCGCCGATTCCTGACAACCCCCACCAATGATACTCTCCCACCCCAGCTGTAACCCTTCTGTGATCCACAGCTTCTTTAAAGATGAAACCCATGCAATAGCCAAATACAACTAATAGGAAAATGAAATAATAATGATAAGTTTAAATGTAAGAGACAAAATACATGAAAACTTAAAAAAAAAAACTAAAAATAAAATAAAATTAAAGGATTGGGATATTTAAAAAATGAAAACTATTTTAAAAATTAAAAAAAATTTTTTTTTGACATTTTGACTTTTATCACTGCAATATCTGGTGTCCAGTCAGTACCGTGGCACCTTCCCCCTCTCATTCCTCCATGTCTCACTATTTTCATTTTGTTTTCAAAGAAGTTTTGGGTTACAGCAAAGTCACGCACAGAATAAAAGAGACTCTCATATACTCAATCTCCTCCATCTTTCCTCACCCCATATTAATACCTTTTTATATGTGTATGGTAGCATTGTTATAACTGATATACAAATAGTGAAACATAGCTACTAAACAATGTCAATGGTTTACAGTATGGTTTACATTTTAGGCTGTGCACTTTTATAAATTTTGATAATATTTACCATGTCCTGTATCCATCACTGTAAGGCAATGAAGAGCATTTCCACTGACCTCTAAATGTCCCCTGCTTGATCCATTCTGTTCCTCACTCCCCATCCCTCCAGGGCCCATGACGATCCGCTGGCTTGACTCGTTGGATGACAAGATTCATAGTTATGTGCAACTATGTGTCAAGAGGTCTTGACACATTGTTTCATCCTCCCCTATTAGAAACCGCCCTTGCTCTTGAGAGACCCCCCCACCTGTCTATTTCTGAATGAATCAGTCCTCTCAAAGATGGGAGTCCAAATCCTTCCTGCTCTTTATGTGGGTCTCCACCCAGTTATACAACACATTATGACAGAATGAACATTCACACACTCCCTAGATGCCTGATCCAGGTGCACCCTGCCCCAAATGTTCCCCCAACCAACTCCCTAAACTAGTGACACTTCCTTCTCATATTGCCATAAGAGCATTCCCACCTCTGTACTTTCAACCTCATACCCACAAATCCCAAGTGTTCACCTGGTCCCTCTCCCAACTCTCCCCTCATCACCCTGGGTATTCTAGCCCACTCTTCCCAATCTACCCACCTGACAACCCTGCATCACTCAACCCAATAATATCTTTACCCTCTTGTCCTATGCCTTCAATACACATCTACACTCTACCTCTTTATCATAGATTATGTCCCTATAGGTGATGGCTCACAAACTTCTCTTCTCTTTCTCTTTCTTGTATACCCATCTTTCACACAATAGTTCTCTGAGACTGCTCAATTTCCTTAATTCATATCAGTGAGTTCATGTATTGCTCATCCTTCAATGCCTGGCTTGCTTCACTCAACATAAGTTCTTCAAGATTCAGCCATGTTATCCCATGTTAGCCACTTTATCCTTTCTTACAGCTGAGTTATATTCCATTGCATGTATGTACCACATATTGTTTAACCATTCATCTGTTGATGGGCACCTGGATTGATTCCAACTTTTGACAATAGTGAACAATGTCACAATGAATATTGGTGTGCATATATCTGTTTGTGTCTTTCTTTCAATTCTTCTGGGTATATACCCTGCAGTGGAATCGCTGGATCATAGAGAAGATCTATAGTTAGTTTTTTGAGGAACCGCCAAACTGTTCTCCACAGTGGCTGGACCATTCCACAATCTCACCAGCAGTGGATGAGGGTTCCCATTCCTCCACATCCTCTCCAACACTTATACTCTGCAGTTTTTTAATAGCCGGCATTCTAATGGGTGTAAGATGGTATCTTATTGTAGTTGTGATTTGCATTTCTCTAATAGCTAGAGATGTCAAGCATCTTTTCATGTGCTTTTTAGTCATTTGTATTTCTTCCTTGGCGAAGTGTCTTTTCAGGTCACTTGCCCATTTTTTAAATGGGTTGTTTGTCTTTTTATTTTCAAGGTGTAGGATTTCTTTATATATGCAGGATATTAGGCTCCTATCAGATATATAGTTGCCAAATATTTTCTCCCATTGGGTAGGCTGCCTTTTTATTTTCTTGATAAAATCCTTTGAGGTGCAAAAGCTTTTAATTTTGAGGAGATCCCATTTATCTATTTTTCTTTTCCTGCTCATGCTTTTGGTGTGACGTTCATGAAACCATTTCTGATTACAAGGTCTTATAGATGCTTTCCTACATTTTCTTCCAGGGTCTTTATGGTCTTGGTTCTTATATTTAGATCTTTGATCCATCTTGAGTTGATTTTTGTATAAGGTGTGAGATGATGTTCCTCTCTCATTCTTTTGGATATGGATATCCACTTCTCCAGGCACCACTTGTTAAAGAGGCCATTCTCTCCAACTGAGTGGGCTTGGTGGCCTTGTCAAATATCAGATGTCTGTATATGTGAGGATCTATATCAGAACTCTCAGTTCGGTTCCATTGGTCAGTATGTCTATCCTTGTGCCAATACCATGCAGTTTTGAACACTGTGGCTTTGTATTATGTTTTAAAGTCAGGTAGTGTGATACCTCGAACTTCATTTTTCTTTTTCAGTATGTCTTTGGTGATTTGGGGCCTCTTACCCTTCCAAATAAATTTTGTAGTTAGTTTTTCCAATTCATTGAAAAATGTGTGCTAATTTTTATTGGGATTACATTAAATCTGTATATTTGTTTGGGTAGGATAGACATCTTGATGATGTTTAGTCTTCATATTCATGAACAGGGATTTTTCTTCCATTTATTTAAGTCTTTGATTTCCTTTAACAGTGTTGTGTAGTTTCCTGTATATAAGTCCTTTACATTTTTAGGTAAATTTATGCCTAAATATTTTATACTTTTGGTTACTATTGTAAATGGGTTTTTTTCTTGATTTACTCCTCAGATTGCTCATTATTGATGTACAGAAATGCTACTAATTTTTGAGCATTAATCTTATAGCCTGTGACTTTACTGATCCTCTTTATAAGTTCTAGTAGCTTTGTTGTAGATTTATCAGGACTCCCTATGTATAGGATCATCTCGTCTGCAAATAATGAAATTTTTACTTCTTCCTTTCCAATTTGGATGCCTTTTATATTTTTTTCTTGCCTCAGTGCTCGAGCAAGTACTTCTAAGACAATGGTAAAAAGGAGTGGTGATAGTGGGCATCCTTGTCTTGCTCCTGATCTCTGAGGCAAGGCTTTTAGGATTTCACCATTGAAGGTGATGTTAGCTTTGGGTTTTTCATATATACCTTTTATCATGTTCAGAAAGTTACCTTTTATTCCTATCTTTTGCAGTATTTTTATCAGGAAAGAGTGCTGTGTATTGTCAAATGCTTTTTCTGCATCTATAGAGATGATCATGTGATTTTTTTCTTTCAAGCTCTTTGTTTGGTGTATTACATTGATTTATTTTCTTATGTTGAACAATCCTTGCATACCTGGGATGAAACACACTTGGTCATGGTGTATAATTTGTTTAATATGTAGCCAAATGCAATTAGTAAGGTTTTTTGTTTTTTGTTTGTTTGTTTGTTTGTTTGTGTTTTTTTTTTGAGGATTTTAGCATCTAGGTTCATTAGACAGATTGGTCTATAATTTTTCTTTCTTGTGGTATCTTTGTTTGGCTTTGGTATTAGCATAATGTTGGCCTCATAGAATGAATTAGGCAATGTTCCTTCTACTTCTATTTTTTGGAAGAGCTTAAGCAGAATTGGTGTTAGCTCTTTCTGGAATGTTTGGTAGAATTCACCTGTGAAGCTGTCTGTACCTGGGCTCTTCTTAGTTGGGAGATTTTTGGTGACTGAATCTATCTCTTTACTTGTAATTGGACTGTTGAGTTCATCAATTTCTTCTTTCATCAATGTAGGCTGCTTGTGAGTTTCTAGGAATTTGTCCATTTCCTCTAAATTATCACTCTTGTTGGCATATAATTTTTCAAAGTATCCTCTTATGATAGTCTTCATTTCTGTGGGGTCAGTAGTGATATCCCCTTGCTCATTCCTCATTTTGTGTATTTGCATCTATTTTCTCTTTTTCTTGGTTAGTCTGGCTAAGGGTTTGCCAAACTTATTGATCTTCACAAAGAACCAGCTTTTGGTTATGTGTATTTTTTCTCATGCTTTGTTATTTTCTATTTCATTTAGTTCTGCCCTAATCTTTGTTATTTCCTTCTTTCAACTTCCTTTGGGGTTAGTTTGTTGTTCTTTTTCCAATTCCTGCAGGTGTGCAGTTAGGTCTTCAATTTTAGCTCTTCCTTCTTTTTTATTATATGCATTTATGGCTATGAATTCCCCTCTCAGTACAGCTTTGCCTGCATCCCATAGATTTTGATATGTTGTGTTGTCATTTTCATTCATTTCAAGGTAATTACTGATTTCTTTTGAGATTCCCTCCTTGACTCACTGTTTGTCTAAGAGTGTGTTGTTTAACTTCTGTATTTTTGTGCCTAATCTGGGTCTCTGGCTGTTAGCGATTTCCAATTTCATTCCATTGTGGTCAGACAAATTACTCTGTATAATCTCAATCTTTCTGAATTCATTGAGAGTTGTTCTGTGGCCTAGCACGTGGTCTATCTTGCAGTATGATCCATGTGCACTCAAGAAGAATGTATATCCTGCTGTATTTGGGTGTAGCGTTATGTATATGTCTATTAGGTCCAGTTCCTCTAATGTATTATTCAGAGTCTTTGCTTCTTCATTGAGTCTCTGTCTATGATGTTCTATCTAATGGTGATAATGGCATATTTAAGTCCCCACTATAATTGTAGAGGCATTTATGTCCGCACTTAGTTTTCCCAGTGTTTCTCTCATGTATTTTGAGGTGCCCTGATTAGATGCATAAATGTTTTTGATTGTTCTTTCTTTTTGAAAGATTACCCCTTTAACTAATACGTAGTGTCCATATTTGTCTCTTACAATAGTTTTGCATTTAAAGTCTATTTTGTCCAATATTAGGATAACTATTCCTGCCCATTTTTGGTTTTTGTTTGCTTGTAAAATTGTTTTCCAGCCATTGACACACAGCATCCTTGAATTCCTGGTTCTAAGGTCCGTGTCTTGTAGACAAGATATAGATGGGTCATATTTCCTTATCCATTCTGCCAATCTGTCTCTTAACTGGTGAGTTTAATCCATTAACTTTCAGTGTTATTAGTCTCAAGGAATTTCTTATATCAGCCATATTTTGGGGGTTTATGTATGTCATATGTTGTTTTTATTTCCCTTTTTGTCTTTTTAGTTGTTCTTACACTCTCCTCCAACTCTCTTTCTCCTGTTTTTTCCTTTCAACCTGTAGAACTTCCTTTAGCCTTCCTTGAAGGGCAGGTTTCTTATTGGCATACTCTCTTCATTTCTGTTTATCTGTGACTATTTTGAATTCTCCATCATTTTTGAATGCAAGCTTTGCTGGACAATGAATTCATGGCTGGAAGTCTTTTTCTTTGAGTTCCTTGACCTTGTCATACCACTGTCTTCTTGCCTCCATGGTTTCAGATGAGAAATCAGCACTTAATCTTATTG
>JAQZBX010025973.1:0-29218 GCA_029593785.1 Cabassous unicinctus | reverse complement strand
CACAAATGGTACTTTCTGAGAACTTTTAGAGATAATGGATTAAACTAAATGGCTTCCCATAGAAAATGCCTGCACAGAGAAGGAGAATATGGCCAAACTGTCCAATAACTAAACTGATTTGTTAAAGCATTCAAATTACAAATAGACACAGTCTAGAGAAGACTGCTGGTCATCTACAAGTAGCAGGAAAGGGCAAGTGGGACAATGGTGGAGAGGAGCAGTATGTCTGCAGAGTTGCTATGACAGTGTCTTCTGCAGTGAGCAAAAAATTCATGTTTATCTCATTCATTTTTCCAGGATAATTGCATAGTATACAAATTACAAATTTCAAGTTATAAATAACAATAAAAAAAAAACTATTGAATTCTAGATGGTACCTAGGTAGTCAGTGCATCCTATAGGGGATACTTTCTGTTATAGAAGCAGTATACACAAGGCTGACTAACCCCCAACCCCAAACCCAAAGACTGGTGTGTAGACAGCTCATTTGGCATGAATATGGCTTTCAGAAGGTAGTGTTTTCAATGCAAGGACTCCATGTAGCATCATAACTGTTTGGTACAGTTTCTACAACCATAAAATACTGTCTATCATTGAATTTCTCATTGAAAAATGGAGAAGAGGCTGAGTTGCATAGCTCTATCTCAGTTACAAGTTTTAAAGTACACAACATCCTTGGATGCAGAAATATGTAAGCAGTGAAAAACATAGGAAATGAGATATGAGTAACTTAGAAAAATTGTTGGAAGTGATATTTACTACCATAGATCTGGAAATGGAAGCTGGGATAAGATTGCCCAGATATCCAGGAGTTGGGTGACTTATCCAACATCTGGGTTCTTTATAATCAGAGTTAGTATTATTGAAGCAACAATGAAAATGAGAAGCATTTTAGCTTGGGACCGCTGTCTATATTTCTGTTCAGTGTTCAAAATACTGTGAATATTACCATATTGAACCAGTGCTTGTTGTTATTTCCCTCATTGCCAAGAAACCAATCATTTCAATCACTGGTTTCAGAAGATTACAGAATTATTTGAGAATTTATTAGTAAGTCTAACTCATGCATAGTTCAGATACTGGGTGGTTTTTTTTTGTTTGTTTGTTTATTTGCTTTGCATTAAGAAATTTACTTTAAAATTGGTTTACATGTTTGAGAGGAAGTTTTAAAGTTCTCAAATGAAGGGAAATTGAAGATTTCGAGTACATCTCCCTTCCTGAACTGGGAGAAGGGGAGGTAACATAAACCACATACACCCCACTATTAGACCCCCTGAATAGTGACCTAGATTGTGAATACCAATGTTGATTATTTTTCAAGCCCACTATCACAAAATATCTCAAATATTTCATAAAGATTATTGTGAAAGAAAGAAACCAAACCAAAGAGTTAAATGAGTTTGTACTTAATGATATACAATGCCTTTTACAGGGCATATTTGTTGTGGAATCACATTTTTTAAGATACTACAATTTCAAAAAATGCAAGCACTGACAAAATTTCACTATGGTATGTCTTTAAGATTCTCAACGATATATAAAGATATGCTGAAGGCACTATTGGTGAATCATGTAGGCTCCAAACTAATAATTCTCCCAAAACAGTCTTATAAACTCATTGGGAATCTGGAAAACAATAGAAGGGAGCTTCCACTGACCTTTATGCTGAGGAATCCATGGTCTATGAAGCTTGAAGGAAAACTGATGTGTTGCTATATTTGATTTTCTTAGAACACAAAATTATATAAATATTCATTAATAATTTCTCCATAATTGGCTTTCAAACTAGTGTAATTCCTGATCATTCATTCAAACAATTTTATGGATTGAGTAACAATTTGCCAGGTTGTAAAAATAAAAACCTCTTTCTTATTAAACAAATATTCTAGGGAAGAAGTAAAAAAAAGTAGAAATACAAATAAATAAATATATATATATATATATGTCAAGCAGTAAGCAGCGCTATGAAGAAAAATATAAAGCAGATTAATGGGATTCAGATTAATGGAAGTAGTTTTACTTCAGATAGCGCTTGTCAGAGATAGCTTCTCTGAGGAAGTGAGGAGCTTTTTATGTAATTATCGAAAGAACATTCAAAGCTGAGGGTAGAGCAAGCTCAAAGTCCCTGAGAAACAAATAATCTTTCTGTGTGTGATGAACAGAAAGATGGTTAGAACAAGCAGACTGATCAAAAAACAGAATGGTTAGGAATTTGGTTGGAGAAATAACCATGAAGGTGGGGTTATGTAGAGTCCTCTAAGAGAGCGTAAGAGTCTTTTATTTTATTACAAGTGTAATGGAAATAGATTAGAAGGTTGAAGGCGGGAAAAATGACATGATATAATTTACATTTTATACAGATAACCCTTACAGCAATGTGTAGAAATTACTTTAGAGAGGCAAGAGAGAGACATGAAAGCAGTTAGGAAACTATGGAAAAAATCTGAATGAGAGATGATAGTAGCTTGGAATTGGGGAGTAATCATGGAGTTGTGAGAAAGGATCAGATTCTAAATACATATTTGACAGCAATGCTGACAGTACCAGCAAATTAACGCTATGCTGCCTAACAGATTATTGGTCAAAGATAATAACCCAAGTCTTCCACTCTGACCAAGATAAAGGAACAGAGACTCAGTTTATCTTCTTGCCTTACAATAAGAGAATTACAAAAAATAAATTAAATAACAATTTTCAGACTTTGGATGTCAGGCAATGCATGAATGTGATCCCTAAACAAAGAAGAAGAAAAAATAAGGTAAGCCCTAAATTTCATTGGAGGCAGTTTCCAAATAGTCACACATGAGGAAACCCAGAGTCCAGATATCTCAATGCATTGAGAACTAAGAATTTGGAGATCTGCAGGACAGACTACTGTCAGAAAGACAGCTCTGATTTTCAGAAGGAAACCCTCTAGTTTTTGATGAGTTTTGAATTGCAAATGTACAAGAGAAAATAGTTGAGAATTGGGAAAGAGCCACTGGAAAATAATTCCAAGAGCTCACACAGGGATGAAAACACATTGTAAAATATGGAGCAGGAGATAAAATCTTTAGAAAGATATCACCTTAGTTGTGGGGCTAAAATAGTCCAATAATAAAGACATCTTTGGACCTGCCTTAAGAAGCCTAAAAGCAAGTAAGACAGTTCCATCCATCTGCCCCATGGGATCTAAGCACCCTCTCAATCATAAACAGAGTGGGCATCACCATCCCAAAATCCTCAATATTGAGGAATGAACAAACATAAGGGGGGAATGAAACTATGGACTAAAGTAGATTTATTATTCTAACAATGGAAGAACTTGTATCATTCATATAAAGACAGTGGTCACCAGAGGTTTTGAGGTGAGGGAGAGGGAAGAATAGGTGCATGGGGCATTTTGGGGACACTGGAATTATCCTGCATGACATTGCAATGATGGCTACAGGTCATTATACATTTTGTCAAAACCCGTAAAATTGTGTGATGCAAAGTGTAAACCACAATGTAAACTATAGACCCTGTTAGTAGCAATACTTTAGTATGTGTTCATCAATTGTAACAAACATACCACACTAATGAAAGATGTTGTTAATAGGGGAAAGTGGGGGAGGAGAAAGGAGTGGATTATATGGGAATCCCCTATATTTTCCAATGTAACATTTATGTAGTCTAAAGCTTCTTTAAATACATATACATATATATATATATAAATTAGAAATTAAAAAGCAAGTTTTTAAAATATTCATCTGATTTTAAGGAATTTAATCCCAAAACCCCACTCTATTTAAGAGATGATAGCAAGATAAAATTCACAATGTCTAAGAAAAACTCACAAATTAATAGGCATACAAAAAGAAAGAAAATATGACCCATCACCAGGAGAAAAATCAATCAATAAAACTAATGCAGAAATTAGAGAGATGATGGATATAGCAGAAAAGTTATTAAAGAGCTACTATAAACAAGTTCCATTTGTTCAACAAGGTTAAGGAAAGCATGGGTATGATGAAAAGAGAAAATAAATTTATGAAAAGGTCAAAAGTAGAACATTATGAGATGAAAAAATGATTATCTGAAATGAAAAACATTGTATGACATTAGAAGACTATTAGACACTGCCAAAAAGAAGATCAGTGAACTTGCAGACATAACAATATATACAATTCAAAATGAAACAGAGAGGAAATGATGGTAAAAATGAACACAGCATCAATATTCTGTGGAACAATATTAAGCATCAATCATACATGTAATAGGAGTCCCAAATAGAAGAGGTGGTGAAGGCAGAAAAATATTTGAAGAAATAATGGCTAACAGTTTTCCAAATTTGATGGAAAGTATAGAATTACAGACCCCAAAATTCAAGAAATCCCAATCAGAATAAACATAAGTACAACTGTGCCAAAGCACATAATAATCAAGTTGCTGAAAATTAATGATAAAGAGAAAAATCCTAAAAGTAACCAGAGACTAAAGAAGGAAATGATAAAAGTTACAGCAGACTTTTTTTCTAGAAACTTTATAATACAGAAGACAGTAAAGGGACATCTTTAAAGATCTGAGTGAAAAACACAGTTCTCAATCAATAATTCTTAAGGCAGTAAAAATGTCATTCAAAAATGGGAGCAAAATGGACTTTTTCAGGCTAATAAACTGAGAGATTTAATCAGTTTCAGATCTGCACTACAAGAAAGTTATGGAAATTTTTCAGAGGGGAAGAATATAGTACTAAATGGAAATTTGGATACACACAAAGAATGAAGAGCACCAGACATGGTAAATATTTGACTAAATTAAAAAGTCATTTAAAGCAAAAATAATAGCAATGTATTGTTGGTTTTATAACATTTGTAGAAGTAAAAAGTATGGGAATAATAGCACAAGAGCTATTAGAGGGAAAATGGGAGAAAGTTTCACCAAGTATATTACACTTTTGAAATGATATATTACCATTTGAAGGTATGCAGTGATAAGCTGAAGAAGCAACAACTAAAAAAATAAAGCAAAGAGGTAGAGTTAATAAGACAATGTGGAGAAAAAAATGGAATAAAATACATTTTAATCCAAATGAAGCAAGAAAAGAGAAAAAGGGAAAGAAAGATCAGGTGAAACAAATAATGAAAACAGCAAGATGGGCAAAATAAACACAACCATATCAATGATTACATTAAATATAAATGCTCTAAACATCTCTAATTAAAAGATAGAATATTCATATTACATTTTTTAAAAAGGCAAGACCCCACTACATGCTCTCTACAAGAAGTCTTCTTTATATATAAAGACATAGATTAAAAATTAAAGGATGGAAAAAGATACGCTTAAGAATATCCTAATCAAAGAAAGCTAGAGTGAATCTATTAATATTAGACAAAATAGATTTTACAACAAGAAATATTACTAGGGTTAAAGAGGTATTGAGAGACAATTATCCATGGTTCCTTGAATTTCTGCATATACTGTGAAACATATCACTGACTACCATTTGTTCTCAACAATCTTTTCAATGATTTTATATATCTCCCTCTGGAACAAATGGCAGGATTCCTATTATCCTTGGAAGTTATAGTGTCTTTCTCTGGAGCAAGGGGCAGGCATGCTTACCATTCATTATAAAAAGATTCTATTTCCCTAAGATCAAGGGTTCCTCTCCTGTAATGCAACTCACTGAGTGTGCAGGATTCATTTGGTCTTCTTCATATCACCCTGTAGAACCTGGGGTTCAGGGAACTAGTACAAATATGATACTCTATTTCTATGGATAATAAATTGCCCTTCATCTTTAATCCAGGTGTCTGTGTCTTTTACCAGAATCCATGAAACTATTGTAGGCTAACTTGTTAGTTTACTAGTAGGAGAGAATCTTAGCCTCTTCATAGATTTTGACTGGGGGAGCAAGGATGGGAGGTTGACATAGACATGGCTTTTAGGAAGAGGAATGATAAGGGCCTTGTATGCCAGTTGACTGGAGTAGAGGTATGACCATGTGAATCAGTAACAAACATTTCAGAATGTTGACAAGATTAGATGTTCAAACAGGCCATATATAGTTCTCAACTTTATTGCCTATTAATGGATAGAAATTGGATGAATGGTTGCGAACTGAGTATGGACTATTAGATTCAAATACAGATACACAAACAACATGCTATATTTACTAACCTTCTTCCAGGTGGTGGCAGTGGGGACCTCACAACAATCAGTACTAAAATTCATCCTGAGTGAGAAAAATATTCTGACCCCTCTCATACAACTGTTAAAGAAAGAGATGCCTACCTTGAGGGAAAAAAAGGAGAGAAATTCATTGCTATTATGGACAGAATATAGGTAAATTATTAGAATTTTGTCTGGCTTGCTTGAGAAGTTAGGGGAAAGGGTACATAATGCATGTTAAGGAAGAATGACAACAGCTGAGTTGTCTAATAGCTCAGTCCTTCTGTAGTCTATCATGTTAACAATAGAGCCATTTAGAGACGACAGTAAAGTTCTCAGAGGTTTTTGCAATGGGTCCTGATTGCTGTACGGGAGCATTGGTATTCTTGGGAAGATTTTCCTGAGGCAGGTAAAATGCCATGAGAAAGTATAGATGAAGCATTGTGGAGGTAGAGAGAAAAACAACATAGGCAATGGAGGAGGAAACATCTCAGATCCTAAGAAGTATGGGGTGGAAAGTGATATCAGTGTATTCTGTCTTTCTATTTTTCTTGGAGCCTTCCTCATGGGGAAAATGTCTTGGTACTGCTCTCCAAATCTATAATAAGTAACAAATTTAATTGACTGCTTTGTCTACCATCCCTGGCCAAAAGGCTCTTACCATGATTTGATTGCCATTCCCCTTCACCTTACCAATTCTATCATAATTAACAAGGGATAGTCCAAGTTCCTGCACCTCCCATGCAAAGCTCTGTCAATTCCTCTGGTCTTCCCTACCTTCATTCTAGTAGTTTCACTTAGTCATTCCTGAGAACAGATGGATGCCACCTGTCTGGTGATGTGGACAAATGGGACATATTAGATTGACAGCCCTCAGGCATTCCCTCCAGAAATAAGAACAAATTCAATTATTCAAACTGAACTGAGAACTGAAGATCTGTCAGTTTGCCTGGAGACCACATTAGAAACACTATTAACCTGTGCCCCCTGATGTGCATAAATTCCTCTTTGTGGGAGTGGGGAGCGAAAAACTCTAAACAATCCACACCTAAGTACTTACCAAGATAAATGAAAAAATAATATACACTCAAAGACAGGTAACAAGAAGGCGTTTTATTCGTAATAGCCAAAACGTAACATACCAAATACTGGTGGTGTATGGATAAGCAAGCTGGGGTATATCTAACACATAGAATAAAAATCAGCAATTAAGAGGAATAAATTAATACATGCAACAACATGTATGAATCTCAAAAGAATCACGTCACATGAAAGAAGCCAGAAACAGTAGACAACATACTGTGAGTCCTTTTGTATGAAATACTAGAAATAGAAAAGCCAAAGTGAACAAAACAGGACAGTGGTTGCAAGGGTTTGGGCAGGGGGAAGACGATTGACTGCTAAGGAATATAGAGGAACTTTGAGGGTGATGAAAATTTCCATGTTATGATTCTGGTGGAGGCTGGACGACTGTCAAAACTCACAAATTGAATTGTACACTTAAAATTGGTGACATTAATTGTATATAAAGTATAACTATAAAACCAATTTTAAAAGAATAAAAATCAACCAGACTATCAGTCAAAAAAGAAAGTCATAGAGCAAATAAATAGCTTGACATTTTAAAAAATACTTGACAACTTTTATTTTGACAGACAACTTTTTTTGATTGATGTCTGGTTTTTGGACTGATTTGACTGTTCATCAGTCAATCTGCTCAAATAGGTTTGTGCATGTGGACACGACCTTCATACAGAATGATCCTTTCTTAATGCATGCCTGGGGACACTAAGTTATAAATGACTATCTGTAAATGAAGAACATAATTTTTAAAAGTAATCTGACAGAAGGCACTAAAGCGAAAAGATAAAGCTAATGTCTGTCTTTGTTCTTACCTCCTTCTTATTTGGTTTCTAAGAGTATAACAATTTTGATACAGTCAACTAATAGTTTGATTGGGAAGTGAGTTATCACTTATACACACAGACTTGAAAATACATTAATATTTAAATATCAAAATAAAAGTTAACATCTGAAATATCCTATCCAGAAACTGTTTTTCACCTTAGAAACATTTTTAAAATGCACAGCCCTTTTCTGATTTTAATATGAGGAACAGAGTTCACTTCGATGACTTTTGAAAGAGTCTAGTTGTTAGTTGATGTTGTAGAAAGTGAGAAGATTCCAGGTATACTTTAAAAGAGAGCTTGCAGAACTTGGTGGTAGCTTGGATATGGAGTATGACTGAAGAACTGGATGAATGGTGGTTTCATTTTCTGAATCAGAGAATCATTGGGAGATCAGAGTTTGGATATGGACATCTTGAGTTTTATATGCATATTAGATATTCAATTGGAGAGCTCAAAAAGGCTATGAAAAACTGACTCTGTTATTCAGGGGAAAGTTGGCAATTGGAGATATAAGTTTGAAACTTCTCAACGTATAGATGGACATAGCTTAATTAAGCAGCACTAAATAATTTCACTTAGGGAGCAAGTACAGATAGGAAAGAGAAGAGTTCTAAGAGCTAATCCCTCGAGAATTCTAAATTTTATAGATGAGGAAAATAAGGAAAATCCAACAAAAGAGACTGAGAAGGAGTAACTTATCAAGTATAAAAAAAAACACACCAAAAATCAGAAGAGTATGGAGTCCTGGAATTTACAAGGAAGAAATAATTTTAAGGAGGAAATGATCAATCTGCAGACACTGCTAAGTGTTCAGAAAGATATACATAAAATATTGACAAATTGATTTTGCCAAATCAAGATCATCATTGACTTTGTAAGAGAAGTTTCACTGGAGTGGTTGGAATGAAAACCTGATTGGAATTGTTGCAAAAGAGACTATAGTAAATGCCCTCCCTCCCAAAATCCTAACACAATTCCATGAAAAGGAGTTTTTAAAGCTAAAAAATCATAATAATTGGGTGAATAGGAAAGACAGTAATGAAATTTTATAAACTAAAAAGCAGATGGCTTGATAACTGAATTAAAAGACCCAAGAAAGCCAAATCCCATGCCCAGATTGGGGATAGGTGACTGGAGTTATACTTTAAGGTGGTCAAAGAGCTTAGGAATTGTAAATGCAAGTGAAGGGAGTAGCTAACATAAGAAAACTGTATTATAAGAAAGTTGTTGGAGACTCTGCTAAATTCTTATTCCCTCCCTTGTTACCCTGACTGAAGACTGAATGTTTATTCTCAGAAGATATTCAAACAAATGGGTTTACAATGGGTACAACTGAAAGCATTGATTGACCATTTGTCTACTGAATGCTGAATGGAGACACTCCCAGCCTCCTTCCTCCACTCAGCTTCCAGAATGCTTCCAGCCTTACCCTTATCTTCCAGGGAGATTCTTGGAAGACCCCTCTCTGAAGAATAGACCAGCTCAAAAGAAAACACATAAAAATAATGACAATAGGTTGCTCACCAACAAATGCCCGCCTTATATCACTCTTTAGGAAGTGCCTCTACCCCTGCTTACCTCATATGCAAACACACATTCAGAACTTCCTATTAGCTCCATAAACCCACACTCAGGTCAGACAACCAAGGATTACCAGACATCTGAGGAATGCCTCTGACAAGATGGAGACACAAAACACATAATAAAGCAACTTGAAGGAAACAATGACCATACAAGAAGAATTGACAAGAAAAAGTGCTAATTATTAATATCCTTAGATATGAAAGAGAATTTCATATATACATGAAGTAAAAAATAAGTATCCAGACAATAAAAAAGAGCTCTTGGAAAATAAAAATACTATAAAAGAAATTTTAAAATTCAATAGAAATGTTGGGAGATAAATTTTAAGAAGGAAGACAGAAAAAAGTCACATTCAAAGGATCAGTAATCAGAATACCTCAGACTTCTCGAAAGCAACAATGAAGAGTGAAATGTGCTTCAGTTCTGAAGGAAAATGATTTCCAAACTAGTGTTCTACCAGCCAAGCTGTCGGTAAAATAAAGACATTTTCAGATATGAATGGTCTCAAAATATTGAACAATGTACAGCCTTTCTGAGGAAGCTCCTAGAGGATATGCTCCACCAAGACATAGACTACAGGAAATGAGAGATGCAGTATGGCAGAAACAAAGGGAGTCCTTGGGAGGATAATGGATAGAGATTATAGGATACCAGTTGTCACCAGTTATAAAAGGCAGTTCATATAAGAGCTGTGTGACCCAAGAATATGATGAGTTAATGTTTGTCATTCCAATGTCCTTACTGTCATTATTACATCTTTTTAACCTGAACGGAACAGGCAAGCCCAGGTTAGCAAAATTTAGGTTTTTATCTGTCCTTGTCCTATTTATGTGTGCTGAAGTAATCCTGTCCCTCCCTCCCAGCTGACTTAGCTGAGGACACTTATTTTCTTCACAGAAGGGTCCCACTTGGTACTACTCCTGAGCTCAATAGATATATTATCTCTCAATTGGGTATCTATAATAATCAACATATCTGTATTTCAAAAAATACTGTAAAAAATGACCATAAAACACAGTGTGGCCCTAAAGTGCTTTCTCAATCATAAAAGAATAAATTGTGTTAAAAAATGTTATTGAGTTTATTAATAAATAATTTGTTTAATTATGTTCCAAAATTTTATAATACATATTTCAATCTATTTTTTTTAGTATCAAGTACTTCTATATTTTGAAATAGTTCAAATAATTATGAAATCTTGGAATTGCCTTCATAGTGAGTTGAAGCAACATACAGTAAATGTTGTTTATGACCAAAATGCCATCTTATTTATAACCTCAAACACTCAACTTATTTACAAACTTTAAACCCCAATTTTGAGTATAATAGACCTTTTTTTTGCCTTCATTAACTTTTTTCTTTTTTTAAATATGTATTTTTATTGAAGTATATCATTCATATATGAACATGCATAAACATGTTTATGTATGTTTATTAAGTGTATAGTAAAGATTATGAACTTACAAAATAAACATACATAACATCATACAGGGGTCTCATACATTACCCCTCCACCAACACTTTGCATTGTTGTGAAACATTTGTTACAAACTATGCAAGAGCATCATCAAAATATTACTAATAACTATAGTCCCCATCTTACATTTGATGTATTTTTCGCCTAACCCACCCTACTTTTTAAAAATGTGTTTTATTACAGAGGTTGTGAATGTGCAAAACAATTATACACATGTGCAGAATTCCCATACAACACCACTTCACCAACATACCACATTATGCTGGAACATTTATTACAGATTATGAGATAATATCATCAGACTATTACCACCAACCATGGTCCATAGCATACATTTGGCACACTTTTTCCATACATGTCCATTATCAACACAGAACATCTTTGGTATTGATGCAAGAATATTATAGTATTGCTGTTAACCACAGTCTATAGGTCACAGCAATTGTAGTATTCCCATGCTTCTCCACATTCCCACCACCCTGCAATAGTGATGTATATCTACTCTAGCTCACAGAAGGACATTCTTGCATTTGTGCCCTCAACCACAATTCTCACCCACCTCTGGGTTCACTGGGCTATTCAGTCCCTGGATTATTCTTTAGCTCTCTTCCAATTGACATTTACTTCCTCAGACTACGCTTTTCAGCCACAATCCCATTTATAAACCAGTTGCTACTCGCTGTAATGTGTTACCATCAACTCTATGCATTTCCACACTTTTACAGTCAAGTTAATTAAAGCTTCTACATACATTAAGCATCAGTAGTTCTTCTCAACACTCCTCTTATCTCCTAATAACCTATACTCTAAGTTTTGACTCCAAGTGATTATTCTTCATATTTAGTTCATATTAATGAGGCCATGCAATATTTGTCCTTTCATGTCTGGCTTACTTCGCTTAGTATAATGACTTCAAGATTCATCCATGTTATCACATGTGTCTCAATTTCTTCTTACTGAAGCATAGTATTCCATCATATGTACATATGACATTTTGTTTATCCATTCATTGGTTGACGGACACTTGGGTTGTTTCCATCTTTTGGCAATTGTGAATAACGCACCTATGAACATCAGTGTGCAGATGTCTGTTCATGTCATAGTTTTTAGTTCTTTAGTATATATTCCTAGTAGAGGAATTGCTGGATCATATGGCAGTTCTATATTTAGATTCCTGAGGAACCGCCAAACTGTCTTCCACAAGGCTGCACCATTTTATACTCCCACCAACAGTGAAGAAGTGTTCGTTTTTCTCCACATGCTCTCCAGCATTTATTGTTCACTGTTTTATTAATAATGACCATTCTATGTGGTGTTAGATGATATCTCATTGTTGTTTTAATTTACATTTCCCTAATAGCTAGTGATATGGAACATTTTCTCATGTGCTTTTTGGCCATCTGTATTTCCTCTTTGGAAAAACGTCTATTTAAATCTTTTGCCAATTTTTTAATTGAATTGCTTGCTCTTTTATTGTTGAGTTGTATGATCTCTTTATATAGAATGGAAATCAAACCTTTATCAGATATGTGGTTTCCAAATATTTTTTCCCATTGAGTGGGTTGCCTTTTCACCTTCTTGGTGAAGTCCTTTGAATCACAGAAGTGTTTAAGTTTGTGGAGATCCCATTTATCCATATTTTCTTTCATTGTTCATGTTTCAGTGTAAGGTTTAAGAATCTACCACCTACTACCAGGTCTTGAAGATGTTTCCCTACATTTTCTTCTAGGAACTTCATTATACTTGCTTTTCTATTTTGGTCTTTGATGCATTTTGAGTTAATTTTTGTATGAGGTGTGAGATAGGCATTTTCTTTCTTTCTTTTGGCTATGGATATCCAGTTCTCCCAGCACCATTTGTTGAATAAACTGTTCTTTCCCAGTAAGGTCGGTTTGACAGGCTTGTCAAAAATCACTTGGCCATAGATGTGAGGGTCTATTTCTGAACCATCAGTTCAGTTCCATTGGTCTATGTGTCTATCTTTATGCCAGTACCATGCTGTTTTTACCACTGAAGCTAGGTAATATGATTTAAAGTCTGCAAGTGAGAGTCCTCCAACTTCACTTTTCATTTTTAAGATGTTTCTGGCTATTCAGGCCTCTTACCCTTCTAGATAAATTTGATAATTGTGTTTTCAATTGTTTAAAAAATGCTGGTGGAATTTTTATTGGGATTGCATTGAATCTGTATATCAATTTGGGTAGAATTGACATCTTAATGATATTTAGTCTTCCAATCCATGAGCATGGAATGTTCTTCCAATTATTTAGGTCTTTTCAATTTCTTTTAGCAATGCATTATAGTTTTCTGAATACAATGGCTTTACATCCTTGGTTAAGTTTGTTCCTAAATATTTTATTCTTTTAATTGATATAGTAAATGGAATTTTTTCCTGACTTCCTCCTCAGATTGCACATTACTAGTGTATAGAAACACCACTGATTTTTTCATATTGATCTTGTATCCTGATTCTCTACTAAAATCATTTATTAGCTCTATCAGCTTTGTTGTATATTTTTCAGGACTTTCTAGATATACAATCATACCAGCTGTGAATAGTGAAAGTTTTAATTCTTCCTTTCTGATTTGGATGCCTTTTATTTCTTTTTCTTGCCTGATTGCTCTCGCTAGAACCTCTAGCACTATATTGAACAAGAGTGGTGACAATGGCCACCTTGTCTTGTCTCTGATCTCAACTGGAAAGCTTTCATTCTTTCACCATTAAGTAAAATGTTAGCTGTAGATTTTTCATGTATGGCCTTTATCATGTTGAGAAAGTTTCCTTCAATCCCTATTTTTGTAATATTTTTATCAAGGAAGAATGCTGTATTTTGTTAAATGCCTTTTCTGCATCAATTGATAAGATTATGTGATTTTTCTTCATTGGTTTTTTAATGTGATGCTCTGCTGATTGATTGTCTTGTGTTGAACCAGCCTTGCATGCCTGGTATAAAACCCACTGGATCATGATGAATAATTCTTTTAATGTGTTGGTGAATTCAATTAATAAGTATTTTATTGAGGATTTTTGCATCTGATTTCATTAGAGAAATGGGTTTGTAATTTTCTTTTTTCGCAATATCTTTATCTGGCTTTTTGGTATTAGGGTGATATTGGCTTCGTGTAATGAGTTAGGTAGAGTTCCTTCTTGTTCAATTTTTTGGAAGAGCTTGAGTAAGATTGGTATTGAATCTTCTTTGAATGCTTGGTAGAACTCACCTGTGAAACTATCTGGTACTGGGCTTTTCATTTTGGGGAGCTGTTTGATGCCTGTTTCAATCTCTTTACTTGTGATTGGTTTGTTGAGGTCTTCCATTTCTTCTAGGGTCAGTGTAGGTTGTTTGTACATTCCTAGGAATTTTTCCATTTCGTCTACATTGTTTAGTTTTTGGCATAAAGTTGTTCATAGTATCCTCTTATGATCTCTCTTATTTCTGTGGGGTCAGTGGTAATGTTCCATTTTCATTTTTTCTTTCATTTATTTGCATCTTCTCTCTTTATTTCTTCGTCAGTCTAGCTAAGGGTTTGATGATTTGTTAATCTTCTTGAAGAACCAACATTTGGTTTTGTTAATTCTCTCTATTATTTTTTTGTTCTCAATTCCATTTATTTCTGCTCCAATCTTTGCTATTTCATTCCTTCTACTTGCTTTGGGATTATTTTGCTGTTCATTTTCTAGTTCCTCCAGCTGTGTAGTTGGGTCAATGATCTTAGCTCTTTGTTCTTTTTTAATTGTAGCGTTGAGGGCTATAAATTTTCCTCTCAACACTGCCTTCATTGCATCCCATATGTTCTGATATGTTGTATTCTCATTGTCATTTGTCTTGAGATATATGTTGATTTCTTTTGAAGTTTCTTCATTGACCCACTGATTATTTAAGAGTGTGTTATTTAATCTCAATATATATGTGAATTTTCCCTTTTTCTGCTGCTTGTTGATTTCCAACTTTAATCTATTATAATCAGAGAAAGTGCTTCGTATGATTTCAATTTTGTTTGATTTATTGAGATCTGTTTGTGATGGAACATGTGGTCTATCCTAGAGAA
This sequence comes from Cabassous unicinctus, assembly GCA_029593785.1. Taxonomy (NCBI): domain Eukaryota; kingdom Metazoa; phylum Chordata; class Mammalia; order Cingulata; family Chlamyphoridae; genus Cabassous; species Cabassous unicinctus. The sequence continues at coordinate 14,062 of JAQZBX010025973.1, read as the reverse complement.
AATTCCATGAGCACTTGAAAAGAATGTATATTCTGCTGTTTTGGGGTGCAATGTTCTGTATATGTCTATTGCGCTTAGTTCCTTTTTCATATTATTCAAGCTCTCTGTTTCTTTATTGATCCTCTGCCCAGATGTTCTATCCAATGCTGAGAGTGGTGTATTGAAGTCTCCAACTATTATTGTAGGGATGTTTATTTCTTCCTTCAGTTTTGACAGTGTTTGCCCCATGTATCTTGGGGCATCCTGGTTAAGTGCATATACATTTATGATTGTTATTTCCTCCTGGTGAATCATTCCTTTCATTAATGAGTCCCTTTATAATATGTAATGTCCTTCCTTGTCTCTAATAACAGTTTTGCTTTTAAAGTCTATATCATCTGATATAAGTTTAGCTACTCCAGCTTTTTTTTTTCGGTTATTGCATGTAAGGAATACCTTTTTCCAACCTTTCACTTTTATTCTATTGGTATCCTTGGGTCTAAGGTGAGTCTTTTGCAGACAGCATATAAATGGCTTATATTTTCATATCCATTCCACCAGTCTGTGTCTTTTGATTGGGAAGTTTAATCCATTAACTTTCAATGTTATTACTGTAAAAGCAGTTCTTATTTCACCCATTTTGATCTTTGCATTTTATCTGTCATTTTATTTTTGACACTTTTAGTTACTGTTACTGATACAGTCATCACTTCTAGACTCTTTTCCAAGCCTCTCTCTCCTGCCTTTTCTTTTCAGGCTGTAACTCTTTCTTTAGTATTTCCTGCAAAGCTGGTCATTTTATTATAAACTCTTGAAGTTTCTGTTTATCTGAGAATATTCTGAACTCACCCTCATTTTTGAAAGATAATCTTGCTGGATATAAAATTCTTTGCTGGCAGTTTTTCTTTTGCAGTATCTTAAATATATATCATACCACTGCCTTTTTGCCTGCGTGGTTTCTGATGAGAAATCGGCACTTAATCTTATTGGGTATCCCTTATATGTCATGCATTGATTTTCTCTTGCTGCTCTCAGAATTTTCTCTTTGTCTTTGGCATTTGACATTCTGATTAGTATGTGTCTCAGAGTTGTTCTATTCAGATTTATTTGGATGGGAGTGTGCTGTGCTTCTTGGACATGGATATCTATGTCCTTCAATAGGGTTGGGAAATTTTCTACCATTATTTCTTCAAATATTCCTTCTGCCCCTTTTCCCTTCTCTTCTCCTTCTGGGACACCCATGACACAAATGTTTGCATGTCTCTTGCTGTCATTTATTTCCCTGAGACCCTGTTCAATTTTTTCTATTCTTTTCTTCATCTGTTCTTTTATATGCTAGCTTTTGGAGGTCATGTCTTCGAGCTCACCAATCCTTTCTTCTGCTTATTCAAATCTGCTGTTATATGCATCCAGTGTATTTTAAATTTCATTTATTGCACTTTTCATTCCCATAAGGTCTGCTATTTTTCTATGTATGCTTTCAAATTCTTCTTTGTGCTCATCCAATATCTTCTTAATATCCTTAATCTCTTTAGCCATCTCATTGAATTTATTAAGGAGATTTGTTTGAAGATCTATGATTAGTTGTTTCAACTCCTTTATGTCATCTGCAGGCTTATCTTGTTATTTTAACTGAGCCATGTCTTCCTGTCTCTTAGTATGGCTTATAATTTTTTGTTGGTGTTTCCGCATCTGGCTTGCTAGATGTATTTATTCTGGTTGCAGTTTCTCCCCTTAGTTTAGGGTTTTCTTGTCTTTTCTCCCTTGCAGGTTGTGTAGTAGGAGCCAAGGATGTAGTTGGTGCTGTAAGCTATGGAGGCTCAAGCTGTCCATGTTGCCCTAGGAATTGAAGAAGCTTCTTCCACCTTACTCCTCTGTTGGGGGTGGGGACAGAGCTCCAGCCATGTATAATAATCCAAGTTGGGCAGGATAAGACTTTCTGTAGTTACCCAGAGAGACTGATAAAGATTCACACTTCTTCTTCCCTACTTTGGGTGGGGATGGAGCTATAGTTGTGGGCAGCAATCTATGCCATGTGAGTCCAAAATGACCACAGTTCTCAGGTAAACTGACTTAGCTCCAGACTGCCTACCTGCTGGGGTCGGAATTGACCCTCTGGAGTGCCCAACAATCTAATCTGTGTGGGCTGACTATGTCTGCAATTGCCCTGAGAAGCTGAGGTAATACTGTCCCCTCTGCCCTTTAGGGGTGGAAATGGAACCACCAACGCCCAGCAACAGTTCAGTCTCTGTAGGCTGAAAGTACCCACCGTTGCCCAGAGTGGCTGAGGAGGTACCAGTCCCCTCCTATCCTATTGGATGGTGGGGGTGGTTCTATGGGCACCCAACAGTTCAGTCCCTTTAGGCCGAGAATAACTACCATTGTCCGGAGAGGGTGAGGAAACACCAGCCTCCTCCTATCTTATTAAGGCATGAGGTTGGATCCACAAGCACCCAAAAGTTATTTCCCTGTAGGCTGAAAGTACCCACTATTGTCCAGAAAGGCTGTGGAGACACCAGCCCCCTCCTATCCTATTGGGGGGGGGGGGTGGATCCATAGACATCCAACAGTCCAGTCCATGCAGGCTGAAAGTCTGCCATTGCCCAGAAGGGCTGTGGAAACATCAGCCCCTTCCTTTCCTATTGGGGGGTGGTGAGGGTGGATCCACAAGTACCCACGTGTCCAGGCTGTGTGGGCCAAAAGCAGCTGCAGTTACCCAGAGAGGCTGGGTAAACACAGTCTATCTCTTGTCCTATTAGGGATGGGGGTGGAGCCACAGGTGCCTAACGGTCAGCTTTGTGCAGGCGGAAAGAGCCAGCAGTTGCCGTCAGAGGCTGAGGGAACACCAACCCCCTCCTATCCTATGGGGGGACAGAGGTGGAGATGGACTTGAAGGCACTCAACAAGCCAGTTTGTGTGGGCTGAAAACTCCTGCTGTTGCCCAGAGAGGCCAAGGATGCCCAGCACCTCTCCTATCCTACAGGGGTATGGGCATGCAGCCCCAGGTGACTGACTATTCAGTCTGTACTGGCAGAGAACACTTGCAGTTGCCTGGAGAGCCTGGTGCAGGTCCCGCCAGCTCCCTCTCTGCTAGTAGTCAGGCTGGAGCCTAGGCTAGAGTTGCAGTCTGATCTTGGTGGAAAGAAGCCAGTCCCTAACTTCACTGGCTTTTCAGTCAGCCAGGCTACCCCTCATGCCGGGGGCAGAGACAAAATGGCCGCTACTGGACTCTTTCCAACTTGGACAGGCATGAACCCTAGCTGTCCTACGATTATAGTTTAGCCAGCCAAGTCCACTAATCAGTAGCTGATGTCGGTGGACAACTGTCTCTTCCTCCAGTTTATGGGTAATGGAACTTCTAAATCCAGCCATGAAATAGCTCCTGAGGTGGCTTGCGCCGCTAGAGTAGGATGGGCACTGGCCTCTGCAGCATGGCTTGCAGTTTCCCAGAGAGGTTGTACAGGTCTTCCCAGCTTCCTCCCTGTCAGAGCTGGATCTGGGGTTTAGGCTAGACCTGCAATCCAACCTGGGTGGAAAGAAGCCAGTCCTTACCAACACTGTGATTTTCAATCAGTCCCACTTCCCCTCATGGTGGCTACCGGCCTCCTTCTGACCTGGACAGGCTCAAATTTTAGTTGTTCCTAGGATTACACTTTAGCCCACCGAATTCACCAATCAGTAGCTGGAATTGGTGCCACACCATGTCTTTCTATCCTGTTTTTAGGGAAATGGAGCTTCTAACTCCAGCCATGGAATAGCTCCCGAGGCGACTTGCACCATGGGCACCCACCTCCGTGGTGTAGAATGCTCTACTCAGGAATCCTCTCTGCAGATGGTCAGTCTCCAACTTCTATACTTTCAAGGATGTTGCAGGATAATCTTCTGGTCTCCTGGGGACCCCAAACAGTTGCTCTAGGTAGCTCTGGGGGGTTTCCAACTGCCCTGCAGCACAAGCCAACCCCTGGAGCTCCTCACTCTGCCGCCATCTTTGCTTTCCCCTATAATAGACCTTTGATTGTTTCCAAACGTGCAATCTGAAGATATGATGGTTTTTCACTCTTTCTATCATTGAAAAAATGTACTAAGGGATCAGTGAATAATTCCAAAGTAGAAATTAAAATATTTTTTGAGAAATGACAATGTTGCTAGAAAGATTGCATACTCTCATAAAATTATGTGAAAGTGTCATCACATATGTTGTGTGCATTTCTAGCTTTTTGATTGTCACTTTACTTTGTAATCATCTACGTATGTATGTACACTTTAATAACTAAAATAATTCATTCCAAGATGAAGAAAAACTTCCAAGGCTGTCTATTTAAGCCTTATCTATTAAATTGATGAATTATTTCTGTATTAGCTGTGATGTTCATTAAATCAATTTTTCTACCTTTAGTAATATTTTATAGATTTCCCTTCTCTTATTTTGTGGTGACTTGAAATCAGAAAAGACAGATACAACATTGGAAAAATTAATTAATCTTCCCAAGATTTATATCACATAAGTAATGTTAGGAATTTTGTTGTTTAGATGCCATTTCTTTATTTTTGGTAAACAAGGACATACTTTTGGAGTTTTAGTATTGTAATTCAATTTTTTCAAAGTTTCTCTAAGTAAAAACTCTAAATATAATTATACAGTTTATGTTATAAGATAGATTTTATCTATCCTGATCAATTATCTGTGAACTCCATTTTTTTCAGATTTTTCAATGTGCTTTAAATAAATTTTAATAGTCCAACCAATTAAATTGTAGCAGCTATTCTATATGAAAAAATAAAAATAATATTTACTTAATAAAACTCTATTTTTCCAACAAAAGATCAATATACCCTATAAAATAAGAAAAGACAAAACAAAAATGACAATGGTTGTGTCATGGGTTGAATTATGTCTTCCAAAAAGATATGTTGAAGTCCTAATCCACTACCCCATGAATGTGACCTAATATGGAAAGCAGATTTTTACAGATGTGGTCAGTTAAGATGCAGCCAAACTGGATTATGGTAGGCCCTAATCCAACATGATTAGTGTTTTTACAGGAAGAGGAAATTTTGACACAGATAAAGACAGACACTAGGCTGAAGGCCTTGTGTAGATGGAGGAGGCAGTGATTGGAATGACACATCTACAAACCTAGGAATACCAAGAATGAAAGGCAAACATGAGACACTAGAAAGGATCCTCCCCTATGGATTTCAGATGGAACCCGGCTCTGTGGAAACCTTACTGTCAGACTTCTGGCTTCTAGAACTGTGAGAAAAAATTTCTGTTTTATGCCACCTAGTTTACGGCAATATATTAGGGCAGCCCTAGGAAACTGAGACAGGATGGAAACATGGTTTCATATTAATTATGTTCCAACATAAGAAGCAAAGCAACATGGAAACAATATGACAGAAGTGTGAAGGCTTTGCAGTTAGGCAGGTGTGGGTCATTATCCTGTCTTTGCCAGGTTTGCCCACATTCTCCATTTCCTCATGAGTAAAACTTGTATTATACTATTCACCTTGCATATTTATCTGCACTTTATGTGCCAGAAAGCCAGGAATATCTGGCACCTAGTAATGAATAAATTATGACTGTTGGTGTTATAATTAATTTCTTCTTACACAGAATCCATATGTCCATACCTTGCACATGTAATTGAACATTAAAAAATAGAACAAGAAAAAAATACATAAACTGAGACTGACCCAAAATACCAAAAATTGCTTAAAGGATTTGCTAGATTTGCAGTGTCCATGGCAGAAGATGAGGCTAAGTACTTGAACTCTAAATTATTCTATAGGTCATATTAAACAATAGGTATTAGGTCAAATGTTGGATGTAAATTTTATTTCCATAATTTATTTAATTATTAAATTTCAGCATCAATCATAAACTGGTTACTAGTGGTATTAAATCCAGTTTGTTAGTAAATATTCTTTATTCCCAGAGTTTAAAACAGCCTATCACAACACTTTAGAGATGGAAGGACATGAAAAGCAATTTAAATATATATATTACATGCATATATACTTATAAGCAAATTTATATGGTCTATATATGACATAAAACATGTATTTCTCTAAGTTTTATATATGTAAATATGTGACATATAAAAATTTGTCATATACCATATATATATATACATATCCCATAAATGTCACAGTGATAGTAGTTGAAGATACCTTGTTTTTCAATTATCCTACATTTTTTATATAAGTATTTGATTTCTAAGTCATAACCTTTCCAAACATAAGAATAAAATCACTGAATCTGAAGGAAAAAAAGATGTAATCCACTGGATATTTCATATTAGCTCCCCCAAGAGTTTGAAAAATGCATTCACTTCAACTACCCTAGTAATCAAAAAAGTACAAAGTAAAACAACCATGAGATGCCATTTTTAAACTTGTAAGGTATAAGCTGGTTAATGACCTATTGTCTCTAACCTACAAATCCACTCTTCTTTTTAATTCTGAGGCTGAGAGTCTACAAACATTTGCCCATATGACTCTCTGTTAGGTTCTATCTAAAGAAAGCACTATAAAGACATTGGGAATTTTTAAAAAGGGAAGAAGAGATTTCTGTATCCCCATGGACTTGCTCTCTTCCAGTCAGCATGGTCCCAGGAGCAGCAGTTCAACCCAGCAGTGGCAGTAAGTTTTGTTCTCCAGCTTCTTTCAGTACTTCACCAGACTCTTCTCACACCCTTGAAGTACCAGCAGCAACTGATGGCCCAAGTACAAGGTTTGCAAAGCCTCTCCTCTGAGGTTTGGATAAACCCAACTTCTTCCCTATTGCTTCTCCAACCCTAGAAGTGATAGCTACTTTCTACAGTTACTAACCCCATGTTATCTCAGTATCTCCATTTTGCCCATTTTGCACTGCGTCCACCTCAAGAGCCTGCGAGGGAGGTAGGTGGAAGAAAAACTTAGGCAGAGAGGGAAGTTTGCTCATACTGGCACAAAGTCTTCTCCAGACACACAGGCACACTCTGCCGTTCCTTATTTGCAGGGTTATTCATACACTACAGTTATCACTCAAATATTACACAGAAGGAACACAAAATGCAACTCTCCAGAATCATTTCTGCTGTGCCCAGAAACTATGTGTGCTGGGCCAAGGAATTTATGAGCTAATAACTGATCTAGCAGTTGGGCCACTGCCTGGGCTGTTGGGCTGCTGCCCAAGTTTTAACCCTCACATACTGGTTTTAACCCTTACACAGATGCTGCCTGAGTCTTAACCCTTATATCTTTCAATACTCTAATTTCTGCATAATGTATTCCATAGACTAAACTCCCTCCTTTAAAATCACAGTGGTTTCTTTTGTTGACTGGACCCTAACAGATACAGAGTAGCTATAGTAAAACAAATAGGCACATGCATTTCTAGGGTCAGTGTATATTTAAAAGCAATTTAGCAAAACTTGTCAAGAGTCGCTATGATCAAACACTGATGTAGTAATCCTACAGTTATCAGTCAACTTTCATTGCAGTAACAAGCAAACCCAAAATTGATTTCTTGTCACATTATAGAATGGTTGTGTTGGCTGCAACTTTGCTCCCAGCTGCAGGCCTGCTCCATGTATTCTCAATATAGGACATGGGCTAAGAGAAAAACCCTTTTCCAAGACCTTCTGTTTTCATGACAGAATTGCCAAGTTGAAACATATAATCTCTTTTAAAGCTTCTGCTCAGAAATAGCACACTGTTACTTTAATTCATATTTCATTGTCTCCAAACAATTCACACAAACAGCCCTGACAATGAGGCAAGAAATTTTATCCCATCTATAAGAATGTCCCTCAAGTCACATGGCAAAAGATGTGGATCTATAATCCTTCTATAGGAAATAAGGAGATAGTTGGGAACAATAATACATTCTGCCATGCTATTTTTGGTAATTTTCCCTAGATCTTTAAGCAAGTTCTAGATAACTCAAAGGGTGAAAAAAAAATTAATTAGGATGTTCAATGCAGCATTAATTATATTAATACAATTTTCAAACATTCAATAATATGGTATAGGCTACACAAATTTTAGTTCAATAACAAAATGGAATATCTTGCAACCATTAAAAATGGTAATGTTGCTAGAAGCAAAGTGATTAGAAAGTCATTGCAAAAGAAGAAATCATTTAAGTATGAATAAACTGCATAGTATATTCTGCATATAGACAATGATTACAGACACTGAAGAATGAAAACAAAAGATGAACAAAGCATGTGTTGGGTGGTGTGGTTGCAGATTACTTTTTATTTCCTTCATAATTAATAAAATGAGTTGCAATAAACATAAACAGAATAATAACTTTTATATTTTAAGGAACCAAACTCCTTCAAATAGACTTTGGGGTTATAAATTTACTGCATAATCTATTCATTAAAACAAAAATGACTTTGCTTTCAAGTTGAAGTCTAGAAGATAGTAATACTCCAGTGTGATAAAAAAAATTGGAGGGATTCCCATTTAACTTGAATTCAGAGACATAAAATGGCAGGTTCTAAATTGCAATCCTTTTCTTTAGTCAACAAAGATGGAATTTAATTAAGTGCATGCAACATTTCCAGTTGAAACCTATAGTCAAATCAATTCTTGTGCTATATGGTTAGTGTGGCCAGAACTGTGCAAGGTGCTGGTGAGAAGAACACAGTGCCTGCCCTTCAGGTTGTTCAATGAAATTAATGTTTTGCTGTCATTGAGTAAAATCTCTGCACCACTATTGCATTAGTTCCTTATGATCCAGATTTACAACAGAGTATTCTTCATTTAGATTTTGTTTAAGGAAATCTATTTAAATACTTTTTTAAACAGTCAAGTATTTTACAGACTAGTTTAAGTTATCTTTAATATTACAATAAATGCTGCTTGTCAAGGCTTTGGCAAGTTGAAATATTCTAATTATGATATCACACGTTTATTCTCATCTTACCAATAAAGGAGTATATTATACATTGTTAATTTCATGGAGTCATTTAATTCTCTCATATTACCAGGGATTTGTTGGTAAATTACCACATCCATTGTTCTAAATGGTCCCTCAGAGACCTGAGTTAATGCAACCACAAATACTCCTGATCCAAAGAATCAGGCTTATAGCTGATATAGTTTTGTTTGTGTGTTTGTTTTTGATGAGTAAGAAAACCTCAATATTATTGCTTATAAATAAAAAGTGTTATATTTATCAAGTAGGTTTTGATGTTAACTCATCAAAATTATTGAATGAAATCACTGCATAACATAGCCCTAATTCATTGGGTTCCAGATCTTCTACACCCTACTCAAAAAAAGTTTTAACTATCTGATTAATTAATGTTTCCCGCAGTTGTCATAGGAAACCATGTGTAGTGAATTTAATCCTATCAGGTAAGACTACTTACCATGCTCCAAAAAGAACTGATTGATATTGGTTGATTCAGTAAAAAGAAATTCTAGGGGCTATTTTTATTGTGCAGATAGGAATATAGATACAGTCAGAATATGAAGAGAAACTTCACGGGAATTCAGGAGGCGAGAGACTTGAAGTGAAATAAAAATTTAAATATGTGATTTTCTTTATCATTACATTCTAACTGCATTTCTAAATAAATTTTCAAAATATTTTCCTTTATTTCTCAATATAACCAATAGGTATCCTCAATAGTTTATTTTCTCAAAATAGTCCATCAATTCACAAGTTGTATAAAATAAAATTCTACAGCAGGATGAACACATGAAAACTTACAATAAGAATCTAAATCTTAATGCAAATTCTTAAAATTGCAGAATCTAAATTATACATTACTTATTTTAGAATTTAGCTTCCTCATTATTAAGAGAAAATGAATGAGAAAAAAAATATCTAAATCTTAAACAATTGAATACATTTTCCTGGCAAAAACATTACTTGCATATAAGTGAAACTTTTCAACTAACATTTTTATTCAGAATTTTTCTTGGCTTAAATATCCTTATAACAACAAAATTTTAAGTACATAAAATCTAAATTTGTTCTAAGCCAGAAAAAAAAATTCTGCTTTATAAAATTTAATTCAGTAAATATCCTTGGTTGTTAATATATCTTGTTCTGTTATTTAACAATTTTTGACACATGAATATTTATTTCCATTTAATTTTCCTAGGTTTGTTTTAATAGTTTATGTACTCATTAGCAGTACATTACTGGTACAGTATCTCAGAATTGTTTCATTATCAACTTGTAACAGATTTTTTGAGTGTTGACCTAATAACCAAGAATTCTCAAGAAGAAATAAGACATCATTCTGAATTAGGCTAGTGTAGACATGTGCAACTCTTGGCCTTGTTGCAGGACAGTTTAGTAATAATTTTATGCAAAAACAATTACTTTACCTGATTCTACCCTTAAAAGATGCAATTTTACAGAAAATATCTTTCAAATAGTAGTGAAAAAACAAATGTGGGTTTGTCAAAAACAGTAGAATAGGGGTCCGCAAAGTATGGCACTAGAGCCCTGGCCAACACTTGTTTTTGTAAATAAACTTTTATCATATCCATTCATTTCTGTATTATCAATGACTGTTTGTACACTTGAAAGGTAAAGTTGTGCACTTGCAACAGAGACCTCAGGGCCCACAAAGTCAAAAATGTTCACTATCTTGCCCTTTATTGTAAAAAGTTTGCTGAGCCCTGCAGTAGAACTCCATCAACTCTTAGGAATGTGATTAGTGCACATAAGCTTATTGAGTAATTTTGTTGGTTAGAGATCAAAGCAGTAGAATGTATATTTGATAACAAATATTCTTTTGATGTAAGGCATATCCCAAGAAGGCAAACCAGCAGTTTGAAATTTAAAATTGGGATTAAGAGAGCGGATTTAGCTCAAGTTACTGAGTGCCTGCTTCCCATGTATGAGGTCATGGGTTCAATCCCCAGTACCTCTTAAAAACAAACAAAGAACAAATCAATTCTCATTGAGGAGCGGATGTAGCTTAGTGGTTGAGCACCTACTTCCCATGTATGCGGTCCTGGATTCAATTCCCAGGACTTTCTGAAAAAAAAAGAAAGAAATAGGGATTAATGAATCCCCAAGAAATAATTAATGTAATCACAGAACGTTAGTTATAGAGATCTTTAAAAAATATTGTGAATGTAATTAACATCACTGAATTGTACACTTGAAAGTGGTTAAAATGGGAAAATTTGAATTGTATATATTTTGCTACAATAATTTTTTTTTAAATCAACTAAATATCTCTTCTCTTGTACCTGAAGGCAGAACACTAAGCTGGTTGGCCTCTTGAAGCCCTTCAGTCTTGAGACTGTGATTCTCAGCATGGTGAAGGAGTTTTGCTTTCAGTCCAGTCAAAAATGTTTCTGAAAGCCAAGAAAATGAGTCTAAATGTAAAATGACTGGCATTCTTAAAAGTAAACACCATCTTTTCCTCTCGAACTTGCTATTGTTCAAATAATGGCACTTCCTCTGACATTGACAGTGGTGAGTAAAGTAGAATGTCAGACTATGTTCTAGTGAAAAATTAGATCAAGAATCCCCTGGTACCACATCACCATTTTACAGGCCAGACTAACGTGCCATTCCAGTGTGTGCAAAAGGACAGACATAGAATCAATGAAACCATCACTAAGCAGGATTCAAAATTTTTTTGTTTGTTTTTAATGTCAATTGTCAAAATGCTTGTTCCTATTATCTAATGGTAGCTCACAAACAAAAGGGAAAAAAATGCCAAGGCCTAAGCAAAGGAAGTAATGTATACAATATCATGAAACTAGAAAAAATGTTTCTTCCCCAAATGCTTTTAGGATCATAGTCAACTTTTCCCCCTCATATTTTATTCCTCTGGTGACATTCAATTCCTAGAAAATGTTTTTGAAAGCAATTATATTTCTAAAGCAAGTTTTCCCAAACTCCCACAGCTTAACTTTTCAGCTTAAAATATCACGTTTTAAAAGGTGTTGGCATTCAGTTTTACCTAACAAATAGCTAGGCCTTGGAAAAGAAAAAAAAAAACTGACAATTTAACGTGTGTGTGTGTGTGTGTGTGCATGTAGGGGGTTTATTATTTTGCTTATTTTAACAAATTTTTAAAAATCCTGTGTGATTATAGACTTCTACTTCTGTCTACTTTTCACATCAAGTAATTAAAGGATTCTAATTAAAACTCATTCTTTTGAAACTATTTATTTGAAAAAGAAACCTAAGCCAGTTTTATGTATACCAATCTTTGCTTTTCCAATTGTTAAATACAGCCTTACTCTCACATTCACATGCTTTCCTAAATATATCTTACAAAGAATTTTGAAATAAAACTGTAAATTTTTTTCTTAAAATATCTTTCATTTCCAGCCATGACAGTGTATCTGGAACCAGGTGCCTTCCTGCTATAAATAACTAAAAACCAGATATTAAACTGTTATTATCAGAAATTGGGCAGCAGGCTATGCAGGACTGTTAACTCTGAAAGAAGAGAAACAATTATGTGGTGAGCCCTATGATTACCCTGACTTCCTACCTGGAGGCATTTTCCAGATCAGTTTATAGAGAAGGTGTCTTATTTCCCAGCCTGCTATGGTAAATATCACAAAATAGGTTGGCTTAACAACAGGAATTTATTAGCTCATAATTCCCAGCCTAGAAAGCTTGCTTCCTCCCAAGGTAGGTAGTATTCTGGCAGGCTGGCAATCCTTGGAGTTCCTTGGCTGTCCCTTCACATGGCAGCGTCCTCTCCTTTCACTTCTGGGCCCCAGCTTCTTTCTCCTCCACATGTCTGTCTCTTCATAAAGCATCCAGTAATAGGATTCAGTTGGGCCACACATGAGCTATTGGACTTCTGACCAGGCAATGTGAAGACATTGAGTGCCCATGGCACTTAGTAGAGTTCCTATGAAAGAAAGCCTTAGTGGTTAATAAAGTCTAAGTAAAGAACACTCCAGACCTATCTTGACAAAAACTAAACACAAGAAGTGATCAAGCTAATCTGTAAGTAACTTAACTGCCTGTCACAACAACATTCAACTCTTTCAGAGAAGTCAACAAAATTCAGACACTCAACAATATACCATCCACCATGTGCAGTATCTAATCCAAAACTACTTGATAAGGGAACAAGGAAAAAAGTGCAATGCAAAAAACAAGAGAGGAAAAATCAATAGAAACAGGCCTAGAAATGAGAGAGATAATGAAATTAGCACAAAGGACAGCTACTATAAACACAAACATGATCAGGGATTTAAAGGAATACAAGATCATATTGAGAGGAGAAAAGGTAGAGAAATAGATGATAGATGATGATAACAGATAGATAGATGAATAATAGAGATAGCTATCAATATGAAATGGACCTATTAAGATGAAAAAATATATTATCTGAAGTGAAAATTTCACTGCATAGCCTTGACTGCAGATTGAACACTGAAGAAAAAAATAGTCAAATAGAAAACATAACAATAGAAACTATTCAAACTGAAGCACAAAAAAGAACAAAAGTGGACAAAATTAGCATCCTAGTACTCAACTCTGGGTTTCTAAATAACATTCTCCATTTAACAGAAACAGGAAAAATGGCTTTCTAGAGATTGGGGAAGGAAAAAAAAAAAAGAACCTCTAGCATATTGTGTGCCAGAAAGCAAGAAAATACTCAAAAAATAAAATGATGAGCCATGTCAAAAAGACTCAAGAACCAGCTAATAAGAAAGAAGACCCAAGGGACAAAGCTAGAAAAAATTGAACAGCCAAATAAATAAAGTAGTATTTTATTTATAACCCAAAATATGACAGTATATACATGAGACCATATTTATATAGATAAATACTTGAATAAATAAATAAGGAGGAAAAATCCATTGTTAAGAATTCCAATATATGAATGTGGATTCTTCCTCCACCAGGACTGTGGGCTGACTCCAAAGAATTTAGGAAGGAAAGGGAAGAACAGTAGCTACACAGTGGAGAAATCTATAAAACATCACCTTAATGGAGTGGTCCTGGTTGACATCACCAGGGATGTCATGTGGATAACATGTATGTATGCTTGATGTGATGTGATGAGAAGGGCAGTTTTTTCTGAGGTATTCTTTCACAAAACTTTTTTCACAAAAAGTCAGATAAAAAGTCAGA
>JAQZBX010025972.1:0-29219 GCA_029593785.1 Cabassous unicinctus | reverse complement strand
ATGACAAATAAAAAAGTGTGAGACATCCAAGGCACAGATTCTGTCCGAGACATGCACATGAAAGCAAAAGAGGATGGAATGAAATGTGCCCCAAAGTAGAAGGAATGATTGCTCTTTATCTTAAAATGCCATCAGAATCATCAAATGTTACCCTAGTTTGCACATAATTAAGTTGAGATGTCACAGATTTTTTATTGAATGTTCTTGGAAACGTGGCACAAGGACAGAGGTTTTGAATGCAGTTTAAGTGTTGGACATAGCAGAAATGAAACAAGAGGAATCAGAGTTGTATCCGAGGTAAAATCAAGTCATAGGAAAGTACCAGCAAGACTGCCCATCATCAGGGAGACAAAGTGCAAGGATCAGGGAGAGCAGGGTGCAGAATCCATTTGAGACCAAGAAAACCTACAGAAACTCAATTCTGGAGGGGAGAATAATGAAGAGAGGGTCAAAGACCTAGTAAATTGGTACTTGTGAAAGAGCAGAGTAAGCCAGCAAGGACACCATCATTGACGGGATGACTTAAAGCCCAGGTAAAGGTCTGTCTCAGATGAATTTAGGAGAGTATGAAACCATTGTCTGAAATGGCACTTTAAGGTTTAATTTATTTGCTTGTGTTTTATTTTATTGTTGTTTTGTAGCAATGGATGAAAGTTTTTGCAGAATCTCTATTTGAGTAGAATTGGGCTACTCATTTGAATGACCTGAAAAGCTTTATAAACTACCATGCCTGGGACCCTCTCCAAAGATTCCAGTGTAACTCCCTGGAGAGAAGATGCTTCCTCTGGAGTTTTGGAAGCTCCCAGGGCAATTCTACCAGCCAAAGTTGAGAACCCTTGATTATGAAAAGCCAGCCATGGCTACGTTGCTCACAGGAAGGGGCATAGAAGACCCCGTGGCTCTCTGTTCATCTTCTTACCGGTTCAATCTAGTTTGTGAAACAGAATTCCTGGGACGCACTTTTAAAACTACAGAGGCCTCAGTCCCATATCAATCTATTAAATCTGA
Source organism: Cabassous unicinctus (assembly GCA_029593785.1). Classification (NCBI taxonomy): domain Eukaryota; kingdom Metazoa; phylum Chordata; class Mammalia; order Cingulata; family Chlamyphoridae; genus Cabassous; species Cabassous unicinctus. The sequence goes on along the minus strand of JAQZBX010025972.1, from coordinate 28,211 downwards.
ATCTGAGTGTTGAAGAGAGGACAGAAATAAGTAAGCTTGTTACACACGACTGCTTAAAATCCACTGCCATAGATTTCCCCAACACATAAAGTGTTGACGATAAAACACTGCTGCAAGTAAAGGTTATGACTTCTGTAAATTGCCACGTTTCTTGTGAAACATATTACTTTGACCTCTTTAGGTCTTTTATTTTCAGTACTACTTGTTTCCATTCTGTTATTAAATAATAATAATAATAATTCTAATAACCACTCACTGAGAGCTATGTGCCAAGCATTTTGCTACGTCCTGAAGATTCAAAATGAGTTAAGCCATGGTCCTTGCCCTGAAGGACCCATCCATCTGGCAGAAGAAAAACAAGTGAATAATTATGACATCGTGGCTGAATGCTCTCATAAATCAGGGTACAATATGCTGCCTCGCACAGGCGGGAAGGTGACAACTCTGCCCAAAGAAGAGTCTGGGTGGAAAAGCTTCCTTGACAGGGAGAGATCAAGAGAGGATGCTGGAGGACTGGAGACAAAGCAGCTGAGTGTTAGAGAGGTGGGAAAGGTGAGGAAAATGGGATGTGGGCAGCTCTCTAACCCATGCAGATGTCAAGATTTAGGCTAAGAGGTAAGCTACCTCTGGGGAATTTGTGATGCCTTCTCCCCCTCCTGTCATTTGGAGTTCTGACTGAAGGACTAAATGTCTAGTGGAAATATTGTCCACTGCATGAATCTGGATTAGCCACCTATAACCCTCAAAATGTGTGCTGGTAGCATGGGTCTGAGGCCCATTTTGGGTTTCCAGCCCTACTTTTCCTCAAGTAAAGGTAATTGGGCTTGCAGTGTATGCAAGAGCCATTTTACCTACCAGGAGTAAATAGAGAATCTGAAACAGAAAGATGTACTTGGACCTGCTTTAGCAGGTTCTACAGGTCTGTTTATTGATTTGGCCCTGGACATATGAAAGGATTCAGGAAGCAAGTCTTTTTCTTTTATGATTACTAATTTTGCTTCTTAGTAAAACAGATCTAATTAATTTCATTTTTGATCGGTCAGGTTGGCTAGTCCCTCTTTGCAATATAGAGTGAATGTGGGAGGTGAGGATGGGAGAAATGATAACAAAAATTTCCTTCTCAGCATTCCTGTGACAGAGATCACTACTTATTAATACTCACAGATATTGTTGAGAGTGACACTGTCCCCAGCTTGGAAGTAACATTTGTCAATCTCATTTGGCAGGCATGCATCTGGCTAATACAATGTTACTAGAAGTTATTGGGGTGAGGTTTGCAGGAAGCTTCCCTTAAAAAGTGACATACTTTAAAGGATTACCAATTTTTATACTTGGCACTTCCCATTAACTCTGTCCTGGAATGAAGATGTGATGGCTGGAGCCATAACAGCCATCTCCTGAGAATAAATATGAAGAGTTAGTGTCTTGGGTCATGCATAGCAACTGGAAGCTATGGTACAAATGTAAGAGAGCATATTGTGAGACTTATCATTACTAAAGGGAAACATATATTCCATAATTTATTTAAAATATTTTTTTAGGGGAGAGAAGTCTCTGTAACTTGTAGGAAAATGTAACTCTTAACTGATACTGCCTTTCACAAGGGAAGAAATAACAAAATCAATCCCTTTCTCCATATGGCAACACTTTGAAGCATGTCATGGGATTATAAATGATTTTCATTTTACTTAACGATAGCCATTGTGATCTGTTGACTTACACATTTATTTACTGCACCAAATTAAAGGCCAACCAATTGCTGAAAAAAGCATTCTTTATAACTTAAGGGAAGAGATGACATCACAAAATCCTCAAAATCAGAATTAATTCCCTACATAAGAGAAAATCACATGTTTTAACAGTGCTGATAAGGCTAGCTTACCATTCCACATTAGGTAAGCTCCTAAGATTATTTTGGACAAAAGTCCTTCGGGGCTTTCCCAATAATTAGGTGAGCAATTTGCATAAGGCTGCCCCAGGAAGTGGTCATGAGAGGATGAGTCGGTCCCTTAAATGGAAGTGACAGCTGCTGGATAATGCTGGAGCTCTGGCGTATGCCTTCTGCCCACTCACTGTGACAACGTTGCAATGAGTCACCTTATGCTATGAACAGAGAACCATCCCTTATGAAGAAAAGTGAGGAAACAACAACAAGGGCAATATTTTCTCTTTTAGAGTTGACTGAGTAATTATAAGAACTCTGCACAATTATCCTCACATCTTTTTTAAAGAGCTTATCATCACTGTGGACATTTCATGCTTTTTATGGCTTTGGTTTAAAATGAATGACAATCCTCAAGCTCTAATGATCAAGTCTACAATAATGTTTTCCACAAGTATTTAGGGATGCAACATTAGGCACTGATCTAACATTAGTCAACAGTAACAACATTCCACTATAGAGATTGAATGCTCCAGGAAAACAGCAACAACAAAAAGCAATTTTTATTAACAAGGATAAAGGTAATTAACCACAGAAGAAAGTGTATTTTCCCATTGTTTTTCCTAATAGAGCATTAAATTTCCTAATGCCTTTGATATTCAGTTTTCAGTCCCAGGAATACCCTTAATGTGTAGACACACAGGTGTAGGGACTTAAATCATGATAGTGTGTCCATATTATGGGTTTGTAATTCAGTTGTGAAAGCCCAATATCAGACTTGATGATTTTCAATAATGCTTTTGCTAGAAGCAAATGTGTCAAAATGAGGTTTGTAGCCAACCCAGAATATTAAAGCAAAATAGTGGAAAAGCCAGTTTGTTTTCTCCATCTAAAATCTGGGGTTCACATTTTCCAGATTATAATGCCATCTTTAAAGACATTGGAATTAGACTATGCTGTTACGCACCTTATCCTAGCTAAATCTTCCAATAGAGAAGTAAGTCCAAAATTTCAACAATAACCCCCATGATAATAGACTTAAGAGTTTGAGTGTTTTAATTAGGAAAACCATTGGGTAACTTTTATTACTAACAAAGAGCAAAGTTGGGCAGGGGGTGGGAAGCAGGAGTACCAATGATAAAGATTCTTTATCCAGGCTCTGTTTAGTTAAAAGGTTTAGATGATCTTTGTTCCACATATAATAACTATTTGAACATTGACAAAACAGGAAATTCCAATCTGGTTCTTTTTCCACTCCTCTTAACTCAAATATTAATTTCTCCTACAACAACAGATAGAACTTAATTTTTTTTTTTTGCCCAAGCTGAATTAAACAAACAATAATACAGTTGTCTCCCCTTTAACTATCCTCTCTGTTTTAAATCTCTATATCTCTCTGCCTTGCTATGACCAACTAGAGCATGCTGGAAATTGTGAGCTACAGAGACAAGACTAGGGCTCATGAAAAATACGAATGTGGAGGTAATCAGCAGTCCTTGTCCAAACCCATTTCTCCATCTTTTCTGCAGTTAGGTGTGTGCAATGTATGAGTTTGAGTCAATGGAAAATGAGCCATTTTTTTTCCCCATCAGAGATGATGAGTGTCTTTACAGGCCTGGCTCCTAAAATCCACTCACAATTCTTTATTTTCTTTCCCTTTCCCCAGCTTGATACAGATAGGCTTGCTAACCTTAGAACTCATGTTTTTAAAGATGAAGAAACCACAAGAAGGAATAAAAGTCAGTCTCTGAGTCACCAATTGGAGGAAGTTACCTTTGAATGACAAACTTTATTTGTGACTTTATATTTTTAAAGATTCATTTGTTACAGCAGCTGAAATTAACTTAAGAATCCTCAGTAGTCCTTCCTTTTTCTCAGTGATACCCTTCATTATAAGGTCTCTCCAGGAACCTATTCTGTCCACTTGTCAATTTTCTGCATTCAAACTGCCCCACCTACCTCGAGCTATTACCAAAACTTACATTCTTCTTCCAACAGCCCCAATATTTTTCCTCTTCATACTGACCAATCTCTTCCTCATGAACCCATGGAATTTTTCTTTGAAAAGTCATTAACTAATGCACTCCAATGTGTGAATACCCACATGGAAGTTACAACATTGCCCCTCAGTGCTAAAACCTTTGCCATTTTAAGAGTTTCAACATACTAATTTAAATGAAGGGCTAATTTGAGCAAATAAGCCAATTAATCTATCTATTTGCTTAGGGGGCTATGAGGTCCCTCATATCACATCCCAATATTTGTTTCCTATCTACAGTTTGCAAGGTGAACCCTGAGCTTGCCTATCAGTTGCCAGCACTAGGTTGGGGTTTGAGTCATCATGTTATCAATTATATCCTCCCCACTACCATCCACCCACCCACTCATCCCACCCCCTTCCTACACATGAAATTGATATTCTCTGGGGATGTTTAAATTGTTATCCTTCTGGAGCAGTCACTGACTCCTAGCTTGTTTCCTCCTCCTTCACTGTTGCCCTGCTGACTCAGTATCCAGGATGACTTCACCTGGGTATATACATTGATCTGTGAATTTTCCTGATTGAGAAATCAGTAGTAAATACTAAAACCTACATGCAGATAAACTAAATGATGTTATCTCACATAGGTTTACCAAATAATGCCCTGCCCTTACACCTGTCTTACTAAAGGGTGCTTGATTTACTAGAGATAGGTTCAGTGGAGAAACTTGGGTCTATTAACACAGCAGGTCAAACCTCTTAAGGCGCACCCCAGATGGTTTTCCGACACAGCCCATCTCCGAAGCTGCCGTTGTGCAGGTGATTTGTTCCTCCTGGGCAGCTGTTCTGAATAGCAAAGCCTGAACCAAAAGAAATCTTTATAAATGTGGAAGTGCCCACTGGCCTATCTTATTCTGTTTGGATATCTACATGCATTTAAAAACCTGCCAACATAGTGTTTTGTGTTGAATGGATATCGGCTCTGCCTCAACTCTATCGTCTTTGAAGGTACGGGTCTGTTTCCCAGCGAGCTTGTGAAAGCGCAGGGGCTGGCAATGCTTGCCAAATGGCCTCCTGTTATCAGGGCCCCTAATACCCAATTCATTTGTATATGGCTCCCGTGCACTAGAGAAAATTGCTAAAAATGCCGTAAAAAGATTTATTACAAGGTTATTGAAGTTCTGATAGGTGATTGATGTCCTAATTAGGCCTGTTAATAGGCTTCATAGTGGTGTGTTGTAATAACTAAACAGTCAGGTTGGGATTTAGGGTCACTATATTAGTTTGTTGAGTGCTACTAAATGAGGTTTCCTTCTCAGAACCAAATTATAATTTTATAGCTAACTCATAAACTTAACTCAGCTCAAATACTATTTAAAAGGCTCAGAGAGGTGCTTATTTACCAAGATTTGAACCACTGTAAAACTCAAATGTTAGCTATTAGAATTCTTGCTCTTTACTTGATAAATCCCCCTTTTAAATAATTCTCTGCATTTAATAAAAAGGAATAGGTATATTATACTGTGCTAAAGAAAATGTCCTAAGTATACACATACACATATAAAGTTACACTCATTATTTCTATCAGTTAAAAGAGAAAAAAATGGTAAGTCCTTTCAGTTCTCAATGTCAAACCTAAATCCAATCAGTAGTGAGGGATGCCATCAATATATTGGTTTCAAAGTCTCTATTAAAAAAATCCTTATCAGTTGAAATTTAATTTAATATGGGAGGAGAGCTCTACTCTTCTTTTTAACCTATTTTTACTTTATTAATTTCTTAAAATTCTTCATTTCACCTAAAAAAAGAGTTTAATTTTCATCACATTATTCACAAAAGAAGCATTTTCTGCATATAAAAGAACATAAGCGTGAATAATTTCTAATTCATTAATAGGGTACTTTTACTCGAATATACTGAATTTTTTATTTTTGCTTTATTCCTAAAAAAGGATTTTAAACTGACTTCACATATGTCGCATCGTTTGAACCAGATAGTACCTGTGGATATGCAGAAAATGCATTTCTTGCTTCATTTTATAGAGGCAAACAATGAAGCACCTTATTTGGGATGCAGGATGCATCAGTGGCAGAGCTCCTACTATACCCAGATCCCTTGACTCCATGCACTAATTCTTGATGAACACTAATTTTCATACTATCTTCATAGAGTAGGTGAGTTAACAGGAAGATAGGAATAACAATAACACTTTCTGTACAGGGTGCCTCTGCTAGGATGATGGAGACAAGAAATAAATTAGGTCCCATCATGCGCCTACAGGCAGAAGGGTTGTGCGGCTACTCCTCCATGTGGGGAACATGGCTGGAACTGGAGGGCAGACATCTAAGTATGTGATATCAGGGCTGTGATAGCTTAAAAAGCAGATGCTGAATCCAAACTGAAAAGGTCAGAGATCCAGAAAAATGGTGAGGGCATGGAGATGGATAAAGGTGTGTTAGAAAACAAAACAGGGAAGACTAAAAGAAACCGGTTTCAGAATAAGTGGGCGATGTTCTGGAAGACTCATGAGACAACATGCCTAAATCTGCAGCAGAGTTTTACATGCTCCCAGAACAGATCTGCACAGCCAGCCAGATGTCATCTGAAGTATCCTCAATAATAGTGTCTGACCAGGTTGGTGTTTTAAGACCTGGTGAACAGGAGATCCCATAATCAGGAGGTTCATAAGAAGAAACTATGTTGATGATAGGAGAGAACATGCATTTGATCTGGTTATTTGGCAAAATACAGCCTCAGAACCCATTGCACAGTATTATTTGAGTACATTAAGTTCATTTTTTACTAGAATTTAATTTAAACCATGTATGTGTTTAGATATTGTAGAAATCACGGAGAATGACTACTTAAGAGGCATTCATTTTAAAAAAATATGATAGATTAATTCATTCATGCATTTATCAAAAATTAATTACTTAGAGCTTACCATGTGTCAGACATGGTGAAATAAAAATGATAGCTGTTGCAAGTTGAATTGTGTCCCTCAAAAAGACCTTGCTTGGAAATAGGGACTTTGACAATGTGATTAGTTAAGAAGAGGACAAATTAGATTAATGTATCCTTATAAGAAGCAGAGAATTGGACACAGTCTGACAGAGAAGAGAACACCCTATGATGAATGAAGCACAGACTGAAGTCCAGGGATTACTAGCGAGCCACCACAAGCTAGGAGGAGCTTCAGATTTCTAGTCTCCAGGATTGTGAGACAATAAATTTCTGTTGCTTTAAGCCCTTCTACTTATTGTACTTTTTATGTCAGCCCTGGAAAACTAAGACATTGGCATAATGGAAATTCATGCAGCTTTCCATCAAATCATGAATCCACCACAGAATTGATGATTGACCTTGGACAATTTGGAACCATTTGGTGCTTTAGTTTCTGTATCTTTAAAATGGAAATGATACCTGATTCATAGGCTTGAACTGAGTATTAAACACACACACACATGTGAACTGGCACAGTGTTAATACATTTTGCATCTTTAATATAATGAAAGGTAATTAAACCATATTTCTTGCCTTCAAAGAAAGTATAATCTATTGGAAGATAAAGAAGTTATATAATATAGGTGCATAAACATTTTTTTCCGTGGGAGCGCATTGTTCATAATTAGTGACATATACTGCTAAGAGGATATTCTCCCTCTCAGTGATTTAATGATGATGGACAATGGTCTTGAGTTCTATCTGAGCACACAGACCTGTGCCAGTTATTAAAGAGGAAATGGAGTTTAATTAAAACTAAATTCTAGTTTAGGAAGCAGATGGTATAATGAAAAGGGCACAATCTCATATATAGATTTCAATTCTAGTTCTACAACATATTGCCTAGACCATTAAGTGAAATTTCATAAACCTTTCTGTGTGTTTCTTGCCTAATTTTTTTGTGTACATCTGTTTATTTTGCTCAGAGTCTAGTCACATATTATAGATTTTCAGTACATGATAGCTATTATTTTTCATAATTATTCAATCTGAAAAAATAAATGTTATATGAAATCTCAACATGTCATATCCCTGTTTATATCCTTCATTATATATTCAATGCCTTTAAGACAAAATCTCTATTCCTAAGCATAATCCACAGACCCCTTTGAGACCACACCATCGCTTTCAGTACCAGTCTATTTTCACCACTCCCACTGCACTCCCAAATTCCCCATGCTACATTATGGCTTTTCTCACATGCTATGTCCTCTGATTGTAAGGTCCTCTTGTTCAAAACATAAAGATTCATTCATGATTTGTCTCTCTCAAGAAATGTACATCTCCCCAGCTGTACACAAAATGAGGTAGGTGCCCTTCTTCCCTGGTTCAATGCACTCAAGCTCATATAAATCTTGACATTTTATTGCTGTTGTTTCTCCACATTTCTGTCTCTTTGACATAAATTCCTCGAGAGAAGAGATTATCTTCCATACCTGCTTCTTAGTGACCTAACTCTGAACTGGCCACTTAGAGGTTGCTTAACAAATGTTTGTAAAATGAATGAATCAGCAAGTCCTTGGGACATGCAGATTGTAAGAATGAGCAGAACCAAGGTTTGAATGTAAAAGTCCTCCAAAGGCTCATGAGGTATTTAGCAAGCAGACTTTCCATCTGAGAAGACTATTGTAGGTCTGGAAAATGTGGCATTAAGTAAGATCTGGCTCAAAATCCTAGTAAAGCATGGCTCTGGGATGCAGAGAGAACTCTATAGTAGGAGATGCATGTCCCTCCACCACTAATTAGTCTTCACAGAGGTACTCTGAGCATTGGGCTCTAAAAGTTCTTATTCAAAGCCAACTCTTTCAGTATCGGGGAGATTTTAGCCTTACAACCACAGCTGAAATCTTATCTAAATATAGACTCTACTTCACAATATCCGAGGACTTCTGAGTCCAGAGGTTTGCATGAACTAGCATCCAGTAGGAAAATTAAATTTAATGTGTAAGCAATTGCCAGGTTAAACTTAGAAAAAAAAATGGTTTATCTCTTTTTTCTTCTAGCAGAAAATAATTCAGCTGCTTTTTCTTGGAATTCCCCACACAATTGCTTCTCCTACATTAGGATTTGCTCAAGAAGGTCTGGGAGTTATCAACTTAACCATCTCTTCCATGGGAAGCAATGAACTGTACTTGGTTGAAGCACCTTTGGTTGAGAACAACAAATACTAAACTAGCATTAGAAAAAGGGGGAAACTTATTTTAAGTAATATAGAAAGGACTCTAAATGGAGTCAACCTCTCAAAAGACTAGATTCTGGATCTGGAAAATGGTTGGGAATAAAAACAGTGTTTCTACCTCTTTTTAGAATGTATTGTCATGCATTTCTGTCTCTATGTGGGCATTTATTAATTCTTTCAGTCAACTGCCTTTTCCTGCTGCTTCAGGTGAATGGTAGAATGCAGTTGCTTCATAACCCATCAGTTTACATATCTTCTCAGTTTGAGTGCTATCAAGACTAATAGTCATCTTTCAACCCAAGTTTCAAATGCTTGGGAGAAAGAAATCAGCCCACAAGGGTCAGTTGTTCCTGCAGTCCACTCCAGCCCTAGGATGACTGTGGCTGCCCCTGATCATGGTAGTTGTAGCCCCGGTTTGCTAAACATATGCAACCAGAACAGCTGCCTGCTCCACAGCACTGTAGTTCTATCCAACAGAAACCAGTGGTTTGTCCTTTTCCTTCCCTGTACCAGTTCACCACAGTGAATCAAGTGCAGTTCCTAAGTTCAAGGTGGCCATTGAGAATCACATGCTTTGTTTGTATGACTCAATACAGAAAGTTAGAGGCAAAATACATTCCCTTCCACTACTTTGCCAATTAGACTATCCCACTCTGTCCTACTAAATGACATAATTAGGTAATCAACAAAGAGTTTTTTTTTAAAAAAAGGCAGTCTTAGTAGCTCTTCAATTCTCCATTTGAATATAAATTCCAGAACTCTCCTCAAGACAGATGCTCTGACACTTTTTTTCTTAAATGAACATTAATTGATCTTTTACAGTGTGCCAACTACCGTTCTATGTACCTTTCATGTAATCAACTCATTTAATTCTCATATTTATTTTTACCCCATTTTATAGATGGGTAAACAAAGGTTAAGTAACTCATCTAGATCACACAGCTAGTAATTCAAATTGAGCTGACTCCAGAGCCTACACCCTGCACCACTGCAGTTTCCTGAGACAGTCATCTTGAAATTCCCTCACCCTACGCATGAGCAATGCAGATTCAAAGAATGAAATGTATTTGGTGGAATTTTCCTTACATGACTACCTTTATTTAATTAAACATACTCTCCTTTTTTTTTTTAAATAAAGTAGAATGATTAATGCTCCTGCATTTCCTTTCCCACTATTTGTTATATTTTCATTGTATGCCTGTTTGAACATGCAATTTAATTATATAATTTCATTAAATAAGTACAAATTGATTGAATAAGATCATGAAAATAAAAGGTTAATTCTATCATAAGCAAATTAAGTGTTTTGAAAGAACTTATGGAAAATGCACCATCATAAAAAGCAGCCTTTGTAAATTGGCTTGGAAAAGATAATGTTAAATAATTAGGAAAAATATTAATTCCACACGATGAGGATAATTTACATGTGCCTATCTTGCTCCATTTTAAAGGTCTTATAACTGGTAGGTGTGTATGTGCATTATTGATATAATTTACGCAACAAGGATGTGAAAAATTTCCAATCATTACATCAATATTTAGAAAGAAAAACCAGACCCAACATCAAAATTGTCAAATAAGTATGCATTCATATATTTTATATTAAAACAAAGTTTTTGAAAGACATTTATATAAATATATTTAAATTTGACCCTGATTTTTTTAGGAAAAACTATTTATTGAACACTAATCACATCATCATTTTTAAATTTTGTAATTAATTTTTAAAAATGTATAATTCCATGGTTTTTTATTATTATTATATTCACAGTTGTTAGCAATCAGCAATATCTAATTTTAGAACATTTTCATCAACACAGAAGAATTCCGGTACTCTTTAACACTCCTCATTGTCACCTCACCCAGGCCATGGCAACCACTAATATACTTTTTGTCTCTATAAATTTGCCTATTCTCAAATTTTCATTTAAATGGAAACATATGATATGTGGCCAATTGTGTCTCGTTTCTTTCAATTAGGGTAATGTTTTCAGGGTTCATCTATGCTGTACCATGTATGAGTACCTCATTCTTTTTATGGCTGGATAAAATTCAATTGTATGATACACCACATTTTTTTTCCCATTCATCAGTGGATGGATATTAGGATTGTTTCTACTTTTGGCTTGGCTACTATGCTACTATGCTACTATGAAATACTCACGTACAAATTTACATATGAATATATGTTCTTACTTCTGTTGTTTATATACCTATGAGTGGAATTACTGGGTCAGATGGTAACTCTTGTTTAACTTTTTGAGGTCCCACCAAACTGTTTTCGAAAGCCTGTTTACCATTTGTGACAGTTCCAATTTCTCCACATCCTCACCAATGCTTCTTATTTTCTGTGTGTGTGTTGTTGTTGCATTGTTTTCATAATAGACATTCTAGTGGCTGCAAAGTGCTATCTTGTTGTGGTTTTGATTAGCAGTTCTCTAATGGCTAATGGTGTTGAGCAACTCAAGTGCTTATAGGGCATTTTTATATCTCTTTAGAGAAACGCCTGTTAAAAACCTTTGCCCATTTTTTTAATTGGGTTATTTGTCTCTTCATTGTCGAGTTTTAAGGGTTCTTTATCTAATTCTGAATATAAGACCTTTATCAGATATATAATTTTCAAGTATTTTCTCTCATTCAGTAGATTCTCTTACACTTTCTTGATGGTGTTCTTTGATGCCCAAAATATATTTTTATGAAGTCCTATTTATTTACTCATTATTTTGTTTCTTGTGCTTCTTGCCTTATGGTACCGGCAATAACTTTCAGACTATGTTGAATAAGAGTGGTGAGAGAAGACATCATTATTGTTCCTAACTTTTGGGGAAAAATTGATTCTTTCACTATTTATATAATGTTAGCTGTAAGGTTGTGAGAGATGTTCTTTATCAAGTTGAGAAAATTCTCCTCTATTCCTATTTTTCTGAGAGATTTATCTCATGAACGGTTACTGGATTTTTCTAGTATTTTTCAGTTTTGATTGATATTATCAAATGATTTTTCTTCTTTAGCTTTTTGATATTATGGATTACATTGATTTGATTTTCACATGATCAACCAGTCTTGCATACCTGAAATAAATCTCACTTGATCATGGTATATAATTCCTTTTATATATTTTTGGATTTTGTTTGCTCATATTTTTTTAGGATGTTTGTGTCTAAGTTCATAAGAGCCTTTAGAATGTAGTTTTCTTTTTTTGGTACTACCTTTATCTGGTTTTGTTATCAGGGTAACAAAGGCTTTATAATATGAGTTGGGCAGTATTTCATCCTCTTGTATTTTTAGAAAGAGATTATGTAAAACTTCCATCAGTTTCTCTTTAAGTATTTGGGAGAATTCTTGAGTAAACCAAGAAAAGCATGTGTGATTTTGGGTGCAGTTCACAGATAGCTGCATGTCTAGGTGGATGTTGTTGTTAAAGAAGTATAGGAAATAGATGTTCACCACTATTTAGAAGTTAGAAATGAGCACAAGAAGAGAATAAGAGAATAGCTGGGGGGTAGTTAGAACAAAATGGTTTTTTTTAAATTTTCTAATATAGAAAAATGTATGCATATTTTCAGAAAATGACAAGGATGACAGATTTTGCAATGATTGGCATTGAGGGAACCATATATAGTTTTTGCTTAAAAAGGGGTTGTAGTCATCTGTTTACATACCGTTCACTTTAATTCAGCTGATATTATATGCTGCCATTGAATGAGTAGTGTGGAAGTCAAGGTGCTTTTTATATTTTATAGGACTCTATGGAAATATTGCATGCACAGCTTTGGCAAATGAATTTCCAAACTTCCCAACAAGAACATCATGCTAATCCCTGGGAACATATCCAAGTTCAATCTTACAATAACTGTTTTGAAAGGTGGGAAAGAAGATTCTATAGTCACAATGAAGGCAATGCATTGTCAAAGAGGATAAAAGCAAATGATGTACAGGTGGCTTGAGCACAGACAGCCATGTGCCTGTACCTGGGAAGTGTTCCAAAGGACAGGTCTTGAAGAGACACATAGCAGCATTAGCAATGGACTGCATAGATAATCAGGCAAGCTCTGTTTTTTTCTATACCACTTACAATTTAGAGCCACTCAAGGGAGGTAACTTTGACAAGGAAACCACTGCTATGATTGAGACATAATTATTAGTATTTTAAAGAGGACATTAAAATTAAACTCAAATGGGATAGTCTGTGGGGAGAAAGAATTCTGGGTAAAAAGCAATCCCAATTACAAAGAAAATAAAAAAAATATTGGACCTCTTGAGATGAGGTGAAGTGTGGCAAGGTTACCTCACTTAGATATAATTTAGAAGACTTGGTTAATTCTTGTCTGGAAACTCATCCAGAGCATTCAGAGAGAGAGTGAGTTTTAATTAGATTTCTTGGGGTATCTTCTAAAGATTTCTTTGAGTTAAAGTCCCCAGCCTGACCCATAGAATCCGGCACATGACTTGGGCTCTGCCTGTATGTCTAATTAATTTCTCACCACTCACTTCAAGCATCCTAACTCCTTGTTGTTTCTTGAAATGTTGGATATATTCTTTTCTCAGAGCCTTTATTGGCACTGCTTTCTCTCCTTGGCTCACATCCTTCACTCAGACCTCTGCTCAAATGTTGCCTCCTCAGGGAGACCACTCCTGACCAGTCCAATTAAACTTCCATCCTCCTTCTCTGTTTTATGTTTCTTTATAACACCCATTATCCCTGACATTACTCATTCATTTATTTGTTTACATCTTTATTGCTTACTTTCATCAATAGATGGTAAGTTAAATGAGGAGACCTGCTGTTTTGCTCACTTTTTATCATACAGTAAGTACTAAATAAATATTTGTAGAATGAATAAATGACACTTGAAGCAAGTCAAGAATAAAAGAGTTTGGATACCAATTCTATTTTTATAGCATGCCAAGGGGCCATTTTCTTAACAAGTAAAAGTCTTATGGACCTGAGCGCAAGCTCACGAGAAGGGTATGTTCACCTTCTCTCTGGCCATCAAGTCCAGCACACATTCACAAATACACATACAACCCCTCCCTTTAGATATTCAGCGTAACTCATGGGATTACACATTATTAAAACATCTCTACTTTGGAATGATGTTCAGAAGTTTTCTGGGAAACTGTCAAATGGGACTTCAGCAATCACAGTGTCATCTCAGGAAATCCCAAATGCCTTATAGCCAAACAGTTAAAAATCATTCAGTGACTTTGGTTGCAAAAAGCAACTATGGATAGTTTAAGCAAGAAGTGATTTACTGGGAGCATTTTAGCAAAGCAGAATCCAGTGATGAGCCATCCCATCCTCTGGGTGGGATCAACATTCTCGGTGACAGCAAGGAGCAGCAAAGAACAAACAAGTTAGCAAGTTGATATATTTATCAGCAACCAAAGGCAATTTACAAAAGTGACTCCACTAAAAGAATAGCTCTAACTTCTCCCAGGCCTGGCATTTCTTCTTGTGCTGCAGTGGCCACTGGTAGAGCATGAAGGCAAATGGATAATTATACCATCCTAACCACATCATCAGGAGGTATCAAATGCAGTAGCTGTTTCTTAATCTGCAAACTCATAATGCTTTTTAAAAATTGTACAAACCAAAACTCATTTTCATGTCATCTCTCTTATTTGACCCTCAAAAATCTTCCACACATCTCTCCATACGTCCCTTAAAGCTAAATATGGGCAATCTGACCCAAACCTGCAACCTACTTCAGTTGTACATGGCTTTTTTTCTTATTACAATATCTTTGGCATGAGAAGGCAGTTATAACAATACATACTTAGTACTTGGTACATCTTTTCCTTATTTGGACAAGTTTGAACCCCATTTGAACCCACACTATTAATGCATCTTTTTTTATCTCCTATCTTTCAGCTGACTCTATAAACTCACTTCCTCTCTTGTTAGTAAGGGCATTTTTCAGCAAAGCACTTAAAATCACCCAAGTACTTGTACCCATATGATCATCCCTTGCAGCATTGTTAAATTTTTAACAAATAACATTACCATTTTTACTTAAAGATTACCATCAATTTTTTTATATGATACATTGTCTTATGTGTATTATCAGTTCTTATAAAGAACTTGCATACTGCATGTGAGGCTGAGGGACAAGACTTGAAAGTGGCAGGAAACAAAAATGTCCTTGAGGGCTATTAAAAGGAACAGCATGGCCAGGAAACCACTACTCTCATGACTTCAGTGAAAGTCACTGCTGGGGAAGTCACAACAGGCCTGGTAGCCATCTTCCAGCCCTTGCCTACCCACCCCCCTACTTTTCTACTGGGTGCAGATGTTTCAGTATGTTTCCATCCCACAGCCCAGAGGAGACTTTAGGTCTAACGGAAAGGCTTGAATATACCTTATACCCGAATCCAGGAACAAGCAGTTCCAACTGCTTATCAGGGTAGGAGCTTTCAGTGACAGGCTCCCTCCCCCAGGATATAAATACTCAGCCCTTGGGCAACACAGGCAGCCCTCCTCTCTACCTCAGCTCCACTGACCCTGACCCAAGCAGTTGGCCTTTCCCTGGGAGCAGCCATGGTGTGATCTCTTCCCCTGCTCTTTGGACGCTTTGTGCTGTGTCAGTAAAAAGTGTTCATTTGCTTAAAGTTTCTGTTGTGCCTGAGCCTGTGATCCCACAATGCACCAAATAGCAACTTGCTCCACAGTCATCTCCCAAATATTCCTTCCTTCAAGTAGCACTTAATCCTATTGCAAAGTCCTGGGAGATGGTAATCAATTAGAGGAGCTGAGACACATTCCAGTTGTAAATGAAGTGCTTTTCACTTTAAACTTTGTAGAACATAGTTGTATATTGTGTATTCTGTCCATGTTCACCTACATGCAACATTGAGGGTAATTTCACAAAGAGCAGTTTGAAATGCAGCAGGAGAAGTGGTATGGATCTCAGCACTCATAATCCAGGAACCAATCTATTTTTCCTCTAAGGAATATTATAAAGAAAATGAGTGACCTGGCTCATCAGAATTTAGTAATAAGGAATGAAAATCCAGCATTCATAATTAATATACACTTAACTAGTTTTTAATTGAACTTGAGTTTGAAGTTATTTATTCCAGAAATAAGATCTTTTTTTTTTTTTTTTTCTAAATTACCCACACCCTTTAATTTGTTACTTCATGTAAGACAAAGTGTTTGTTTCTCCGGGGTCTGGGGTATCCTTTCTATGGGTAAGATATTTCCATGCTAAAGCTTGGGTAGACATGCAGTGGGAAAAATTGAGTGAAATTTTATGGTGGTGAATAAATCCATAGACTTTGTATAATGCATGGATTCTGCTGTGTAATTTGAAATAAATTAAACTATAGTTAAATGCCAAGAGATCATCAGATTGAATAGTATGAAGTAAATTCTATGAGATTAATGGCCTAGACTACACAGGGACACAAAATAAAGTAGGGCAAAATAACACGTGCCAACATCAGTGGTATTATAAACCTGAAAGAGAACAAGTTTCTATCAATATTCAGAAGGATAAGACCAACTAGTGATCTTTTATTAACATAAGACAGCCATTAATTCCTTTCTTTCTTTTGCATTTTAGCACTTTCTTTTCTCGATCTTATCTAATAATTTCTGAAAAAAACAGCTATATAATGAAAACGACACTATCTAACAGAAATATAGCACACTTCATTCATTCATTCATTTACACATTTATTTAATGAATTATAAAGTGCCAATAATGTGAGGTGAGATGGAAGCAAATAACCACACATCATTGCTCCTATTAAGAGCTTCTGCTATGCACACAAAATAATAACTGCCTGCAGCTTGATTACTATAAACTAGATGCTAGGGGACTTCTTAAATGACAGAGATTACTTCCAGAACCATTGATAAAGGAAGATTTCAAGGAGGAAGTTGCACATGGAACCATAGCAACCATTTTGCAATTATAATAGACTGCATATTTACCTATATTAAAATCCCATTTATATAGGTTAATAAGTGGTTCTTTTTATTAGAGAAGTTGTAGGTATAAAGAAAAATGATGGAGAAAATACAAATTTCTCATGTGACCCCCTTCAACATACACTTTCCCTATTATAACACTTTGCATTCATGTGGTAATTTTGTTACAATTGATTAAGCCACATTGTTATAATTTTTCTGTTAAAGTCCATAGTTTATATTAGACTTCGCTGCTTGTGTTACACAGTCCTATGGGTTTTTAAAAATTTTTATTCTAGTAACATATATAAAATCTAAAACTTCCCCTTTTAACTACATTCTAATATAAAATTCAGTGGTGTTAATTACATCTACAATATTGTGCTACCATCACCACCATCTATTACCTAAACTTTTCCATCACTCCAAACAGACATTCTATACCAATTAAGCATTAACTTCCCATTCTCTATCCACCCCTTCTCTCTAGACTCTGGAAACTTGTATTCTAGTTTCAGCTTCTATGAATTTGCTTGTTATAAATGTATCATATCAGTGAAATCATACAATATTTTCTCTTTTGGGTCTGACTTATTTCAATCAACATGATTTATTCAAGTTTCATTCCTTTTGTCACATGTGTCAGAACTTCATCCTTTCTCTATGACTGAGCAATATTCCATTGTATGTATATGCCACATTGTGTTATCCATTCATCTGCAGATGGACACTTGCATTGCATCCACCTTTTGGCAATTGTGAATAATGCCATTATATATGAACATAGGTGTGAAATATCTGTTCAAGTCTCTGTTTTCATTTCTCCAGGACACACACACACACACACACATATATATATATATATATATACACACACACACATATGCTGAGTCATAAGGCAATTCTGTACTTTACTTTCTTTTTGGCACAATGGTAAAGTTTTGGCAATGGATGATGGGAGTGAAGGCAGAACTTGGAGTATGTAATTAATACTATTTAACTGTATATTCAAGAAGAGAAAAAAAGTGAAAGTTCAGGTTTTATTTATGTTAACACACACACACACACACACAAAATGTACAATGCACAGAATGAACTCTAATATGAATAGTAGGCTAAAGTTAATTATAATTACATCATTTCATGAATTGTAGCAAAGGTACGACACTAATGCAAAACAGGAAAAACGATGTTTGGGAGAGGGGTAAATATGGCAACTCTGTGTTTTGGCATGATGTTTCTTTCTGTAAACCTACAGCTGCTCAACTGAAATTTATTTTTAAAAGAAGTTCAAATATGAAGGACTCATCATAATTCTAGAATTATAGTTTTTGCTGAATACATGATCATCCCCTTTACCCCTTCTCTTACAGATGCCTAGTTCTGTGCTCTTTACTATCCCATACTATTTTGACCCATTCCACAGCTTGGCAGCTTGCTGCCATGCTAATTTTCCATTTTCTAGCCCAGGAGTTGCCTTTATTTGAAGTATTTCTGAATTTTAACATTCCAGAATCAAAGTTCATGCCACACCAGGCAGCTGCACAGGGGGCAGCCTCTGCAATCTGTACAAAGGCACCTGAACAAAGAATCCCTGAGGTCAGATCCACAGACGCCTGAGGGAGGAGGCGCCTGTGGCTGTTTGCGGGAGTATTGATCAGTGGTGACTGTGGCCCATGTTGAAAGGGCGGAAGGCTGTTGGGATTTAAAGTTGTCCTTCGTAAACGATGTAGCATAACCATGCCCCTGAAAAGCATAGGAGACAAATCTGGCAAATGTCCTACCAGTGGATAGAGGCAAAATGATGCCTAACTTGGTGGGCATCTAGATAGAGAAGTCTGAAGAGTAAGAAAAGATGGGCAGGCTCAAATAGGAGCCCCAGTGGGGAAATGGACCAGGATCTATCACATAACACCACAGAAAACACAAACGATTATTTCAACAGAATGAAACAAAAGAACCTTGTAAACATATTTTCATTAGGTGCCAAAAACTGAAACCAACATAATTTCTGTTCTTGTGTTAAACAATTCGAGGAGGAAGCTTATTTTCCTGCTTTTGTGTTGAACAACATGGGGTTGGTCAAAAATAATTTCATTGGTTACTCTAGGAAATAACTGCTCCGAGGATCCAAATACAGAGTTTACTTCTCAAAGTTAACAGTTTGCTCAAGACTCCCTTTCAAGATTTACTTCACTGTGCCTATTAGATCAAAGGAATTAGGCCAGACCCTGCCTTGTCTCAACTAGTTCCTCACCTTGCAATACTTGCCCTCAAATCACCCAGCCCAGGCCATAAAACCCCTATAAATACCAGTTTCCAATTTTCCCATTTTGAGACATTATTAAGACCTGGTCAAGGTAGTACTCTCCCTTATTCTTAGTATTGCTTAAATAACAGATTTTAATGGAGGTCTTTTGGAGATGTAACAGTGATGCATACAAATAGAGACATTGTGGGAAATATGTCAGAAGGCAACAAATATAAAATCAAGCATTCTTAGGTTTGGCAGTTAAATTTCTGACGATTGCTACACATTTCATCACTTAATGATAATATTTTCCAGGCCTCCTTCATGCCATTTACTTTGCTCTTTTATTCATATGAATGAGGAAATGACAGTGACCAACATTGATATTTATAATTAATAATGGAGACAGGGCTAGAAACTAGATTTTCCAAACTTCAAACTATTAATCATTCCATTCCATTAAAATAACACCTATAGCTGAGGAATTCAAAATATTTTTTGATTAATTGTAAGCCTCAAAATTATACTATAAAATTCTTGTGCTGGCCAAAGCATTTTTTATTTTTTTATTTTTATTTATTTATTTTTTATTTTTTTGGAAAAAATATTTTTATTAGAGCCAAGCATTTTTATTCCAGAAAAGGTATATTTAAATGTTAGGGATGTTTTGATGACAACTCATAGACATTGTTTTCAAATATGCTTGGGTGACCAGTAAGTCCCCAAATTTCTTTTCTTTATTTTTTTTAAGGATATGGTATTTTATTTTATTTTATTTTTTAAATATATTTTTAATTTATTTTAAAAAATACTTAGATTACATAAAATGCTACATAAAAAAATATAAGGGATTTCCATACGCCTTTTTAAAATGATAATGTAAGTAGAACGGTTTCCAAAACACAGCTAATTTATTTTAGGGATATATGAGGAATTCTGGAGTTGAATTTTTCAAACTTATCTGACAATAAGAATTGCTTAGAATTATTTTTTAAAATTGTATATATGCTTGGATCCTCCTTGATCTACAGAATTAACATTTTCATAGCAGGTACCTTAGAATTTATGTTTTTACCAAGTTATCAGATGTTTTCTGACAAAAGGCAAATGTGGGAAACTGATGCATACCAGACGAATGGCTCCCAGCCTTATTTGTTCTTTATAATTACATGGGCAGTACATAGACTGATTAAATTAAAATCCTTTTGGGAAAGACCAAAAGCATATATTTTTTATAATTCCCTACGTATGTTAATATATATCCAGGACAAATACCCAGTCACCAGAGCATCTTCTTTATGTGTGTTTTCATAACTCTCAAAACTTTCCTGTGAGGCCTCGACATCCAACTTACCTTTACTAAGCCATTTAGCTCAACACTTACCATTTGGCCTGGTTATCAACAGCTTTCCAGCCCTAGGGCATAAACTCCTCCTGAGACCAAACCCACAACCCTGGCTGCCACCCATACCATACACACCTTACCCTAAACCCACATCTGGTCCCAGATGATAAGCTCACTATCGCCAACCTCCTTGAACTCCCAACCTGTCCACTTTTCATGAGCATTTGCTTTAAAGTAATCAACCCTTGACACCAGCGGTAAATCTACTAACTTCTATCTCCCGACCACAATGAAGGCACAAACACGTGAGTCCCTCTTGCTCTGCTGTGCCCTCCCCACTTGCTGATTGAGCCACCTGCCGGATCAGGCTTCCCATGGACTCTTTGTGGCACTGCTCGCTCTCTCTCTCTCTCATATAAGAAACTATTTTTTCTCATTCATTATTGTCTTCATTTCCCATTGTATGACATTTACCTCCACCCGGACCCAAATTTAAAATCCAACTTAATTAATTTTAGACATGCATTACAAATCTAGGTCAAATGAAAATTCCAATTCAGTGGATCTGGAGAGGGTTTTGAGATTCTGCATTTCTAACAAGTTCCCAGGTGCTGCTGCTGCTGCTGTTTGGCCCACTGCACACTGAATAGCAAGGGATTAGAACCATGCTTTTCTAAATGTGGGCCCAGACCAGGAACAGCAGGATAACCGAGCAACTTGTTAGAAATAAATTTCTTAGGCCCCTTCTCACACCTGCTGAATCAGAAACTGTGGAGCTGGGGTCCAGTGTTTAACAAACCTCTGGGATGCGATGCTCACTAAAGTTTGAGAGCATTGGATTAGAAGGTCTAGAATTTTAAAAAATCAATTAATGAGTTTATACAGACATGTGTACATAGCATAGGAGATCTCTTTTTCAAATTATAAGGGAAATGGCAAGGCTTTATCAGATGTGTGTTAAGCAAAGGAGCTTTTGCCTTTAGTAACCACCCTGTCCCTCACATAGCAAATTCACACTCATTTATTTTGCACACTGAGATTCCACTGATGATTTTCTTTGAATAAGAGGTTCTAAGGGCAACAATTAATAAACAAATATGGGTATATATATACAGGTAGCCAAATACTTGAAAAACCCATTTTTAGAGGGAAATTCTGGATTTGGAATCCAGAAACCAAATGTAAAATTGCACTTCAATTTTTTCTTAGTTACATGAATTTCAGTGAGTCCTATAACCCTGAACCTCCATGTTAATTAAAAATTTCTAAAATTAATACCTTCCTTGCCTACTTATATGCCAGCTGTGGCGAAGCAAGTTGTTATTACCATAGATAGGGAAAATATATACTTGGCAATGGGAAGTGGAATGGGCAAAGAAATATAAAACTTTCACTTGGTTCCACTTGTACAGAGTTTTCAATGTCTTCAGAAACAAAAGTCAAATAAATACCAAACACCAAGTAAAGCAAAAAAAAGGTGCTAGAAGGAGCAGAAAAAAGGATAGTAACATTTGCTGAGGACTTATGTGGGGATTTACAATTGGCATTTCATCCTTCCAATAGCCAAATAAGTGAGCAAATTGGAATCGCAAAGAGATTAAGTGGCTTGCCTGTGGGACCACATTAAAGGGCTTTAGCATCAGGATGCCCAAGTTTGAGAAATGCTGTGTCACTAGCTGTGTGACCACTGGTTAATGGTCTCTGATTCAGTTTGTCTTCAATAACTTGGAGACAATACCTGCTCTATCAAGTTGTTGGTGTTCATAAAGGGAAAAATATGGAATGGCTAGAAAAAAATTATCATAAAATACCATGAATCACATGATATAGACTTTAATGATTTTAATATTTAAATGAGTTTACTTCAGTTTCTCTGGGTTGTACACCTAAGAGAGCCAAGGCTAAGATGCAAGATATGTACATCATCAAACCTCATTTATATCCATTTTAATTTCATAAGTTGCTTTTCTTAATTCATGTTATTCACTAATCATTTGGAGGACTCTAAATATAATCACTTTAAAGATTTTTTTTGGTCTGATTGTTATGTTATTTTCATTTTATCTAGAGGGAATTTATCTACCTAGCGCTGATTTTGTTGGCTGGCTAACTTCTATAGCTTTACTGTGCTTTATATATACTACTTTGCTGGCCTCTGTGGGGAGGTTTATTTCTATTTGCCCTCATTGTCATGTGGTTTTGTCATGACTTCCATACAGCCTCCCAGGGATCCCAGTAGAGAACTGGGTCTCATACGTGTGGCTCAATTCCACCTCCATGGTGATTGCAGATATTGCTGATCCTGTTATTTGAGTCTCATTGAGACTCAGGCTCCCATCCCTGCATCTGTATCCTCTTGTTTTCTATGAAAAGCAGGTTTATATGAGCCATGTTGTCAGGAATTGTTGGGCAGCAACATTTTTCAGTCTTCTTTACAATCAAAGTACCCTTTCCATGCCCTGATGTTAACGGGGTCTGTCTCCATTTCCTCAGCTTTTGTGGGAAACGTTTACTCCTTATAACCTCGCATGAGTCAAATTCTCATCTGCTTCTACTTGCTTCTGGATCTGGTACCCAGAAGGCTCATGGATTCAACCCTACTCTGCTTTGTTTTCTGGTCTCCAGAGATATTTATCTTAAATTTCATAGCATGGCTAAATCTTATTTAATGAATCTAATCTATTGTTATCATGTCTTGTAGAAATACATGAAGAACACCCAAATGAGACCAAGCAAAGCTTATGTATTCAGAGCTTTCTATAGCTTGTGTGTCAGGCACCATCACTTGTGTTTGGCAAAGACTCAAAGGCAGGCAGAGGAGTGGGAAAGGGGAAAAACGGGAAACTGGAGGTGGGCTAAATAGAAGTTGAATATTCTATGAAATTAGTTAGGGGAGCATATTTGGCTTTCTGTGGTTGGTCTGAAATTATAAGTGTGTGCAAAAATCAGGGAAGCACTCAGTTATTTGTCCAGTCCTGGGTATTTTGGTTCAATTGTTTATACATTGTGATTTGACGTCCTGGAGTGGATGCTGTAGATAGTGGCCAGCTTTCTGGACTGATGGTTGTAGGTAGTGAGCCAGACTTACCTAGGCTGAATGCTGCTGATAGTGGGTCTGAATATCCTGGTCATTGTCAACTTGTATATTCAGTCTTGTGATGGTTAGGCTAATGTGTCAACTTGGCCAGGTAATTGTGCCCTGTTGTTTGATCAAGCAAACACTGGGCTAATTGTAATACAGGGACATTCATGGACTTTAGTCATCCGCGAGTTTACTGCATAGATGACTGATTACATTTACTATCAACCAGGGAGATTGCTGCCTGCAAAGTGTGATGTTTTATCAAATCAGTTGAATGCCTTAAAAGGGGAAGTGTTTTCAGCATTCAGAGCGAATTTCCCAGCTCTGTCTGTGGACAGCCAACGTCTCCTGGGAGCTCATCAAGGACCTTCATTGGACCTTCATCAGAGCCCCTGGTTTGCAGCCTGCCTGCGGAACCTGGACTTGTGCATCTCCAAGGTCACAGGAGAGAATTTTATAAAATCTCATATTATTTACAGATATCTCCTGTTGATTCTGTTTCCCTAGAGAACCCTGACTAATACAAGTCTCAATCTTTAGAGAAGATGAAGGGAGTCAGGGTATAAACTTGAGTGCCAGATTCACCAGAAGCAGGGTGTCAACTTTCCGATCTGAATGTTGGAGAAATTGGGGCACAAAAAAGTTGAAGTACGCATCATCAAAAAGGCCCAATTGCATTTAATTGGGCAAAATCTGATTACTACCTAATTATTGTGCTTTTGCTCTGTGTGTACAGAAGCAATGTGTGGCCAGTCTCAGTGAGGTGGAGGCTGAGAAAATACTGTTTTACTACTCCCACTTCATTGCTTTTCCTCATCTTTTGGCCCCTAGGGAAGTGAACTTGTTTGGTGTTTATGGTGCCTTTAAATCGGTCATTTTTCAGTTGAATTTCTCCCCAGCTGACTGTGACTGAATCAGATCGACCTTTTGCTTCTTGATTGATTGCTTTATATTTTATCATCAAGTGGTCTGAAAAAAGAGGGACAGGAAAATTGTCGACTTGTAAGTCTTTCCTCAGGACATGTTCACTTGTCCTATGCCTGCTTATAAAAACTTACCATCCAAGCGCTGTGATAAATTACTTGAAAATCGTCAGTTAAAAACACTAAGTGCTGATTTTGTCACATTTTCTATTTAGTGGGTACTCTTGGACCATGATTGGGTAAAACTGCCTTGGCATATTCTCACCTAGTTTTGTCTCAATGTTCCATGGAGACACAGACCTGCTCAAGGTGGGAGACATACCCTGAATAACATCTCAAGGTGACTCAAGCATGAAAAAAGCACACTTTTCTTTTCAAATATAAATGGTTTATTCTCAGCATTACTTCTGAGCTTCTCGATTTATCTTTGTGAGAGTGGGGCATATTGGTACAATTAGAGCTTTTTAAGAGATTTTTTTCTGAATTGAAAATGATCTGGAAGAGATTAGAAATCATTACAATACAGTTTATAGAAACATAAATAGACTGTAGATAAAATAAATATGAATGTATTATGATATGTTTGTTTCCTTAGAGTACACTTTGAAACTCTGGCAACCTGGAAATATAATATCTATAAGTTATATAAGTGGTGGATTAATCAATGTATAGATTAATAGTGATAAAAACAGTAATCATGTATTGATACAAAGCAGAAAAAAAAAAAAAGGACAGGGTATTAAATTAACTTTTTTCATTTTTCCAGTTAAGAGTCTCATCAGAGCCAAGACCATCAATAAAGCAGAAGTCAAGAGATCATTAAGCAAGTTTTGCATCCTTTATCTCACTCTGCCCCTGGGTGGATTCCAGTCAATGTGGTGTTTGTTTCCAGGGAGGATGGTGTTGGAGTTCATTCTTTCTCACTTCTAGGCTGTTGACTTTGGGCTTTAATACATAAGCTCAGGGACGTGTATCTGACTCACTCCTCTGATAGCCTTTGACTGCAGAACAGAAACAAATGGGCCAGTGTGGAACCAATCTGTTTCATACCAAGAAATGAGCTAACGTCATCCTTCCTTATGGTCCAGGCATATGCCCCGTGAAAACATACCATCTTGGAAGGGACTCCACTTGAAAGGCTGTGGTAGGTTGCATTATGGTCCCCCTCAAAAGGCATGTTCTTGATCTTAAATCTGTATTCCTTTGAATGTGAATCCCTTGTAAAAAGGAAATTTTTGAAGAGGTGAGGCTAAACTGAATACAGGTGGCCTTCATCAGTGTTACTGGAGTCCTTTATTAGAGAAGAAATTTGGATTCTGTCAGTCAGAGAAGGCCACACAGGAAGAAGCCAGAAGTGAGTGGAAATTGGAAGAGCAGACACCAGGAGAGAGAGGTTGCCATGCGAGGGGAGGCAGAGATGCAAAGCAAGGAGTTCCAAAGATTGTGTCAAGACAGCATCAGGATGCTACAGAATTTGGGGAGAAAGCATGGACTTTCTCATTCCTTGATTTTGTACTTCTTTCCTCTCAAACCATGAGGGAATAAATTCCTGTTAAGCCAACTCACTGTGTGGCATTTGTCATAGCAGCCTGACAAACTAAGACAAAGGGTTTGCAGAGAAATGAGCTGTCTCCTGGTGGAGAGAGAAAGAGGAGTTGCCTGAACCTGCCAGGAGCAGCCACCTAATTGAGACCTTACACACGTCAGGCCACTACAAATAAACACTACCTAGTAATAACGGAGGGAGCTCCAAAGAACCCACAGACAGTCCCATGATAGAAAGCATTCCAGCAGCTGTCATACCCTAAGTGTATCGATGCCACATTACAGCTGTACCCATGAAATCATTTCTAAACTTACCTTCCTTCCCAAACTCTTATCCAATTCTGGAGGAGCCAAATGTAGGGTCGCGAGGAGGGGGTTATGAAGAGTACAAATAGATAGGAACAGAAGGAGGTCCCAAAAGATACCTAATATTCATGAAGCACCTGGATATTAAATATTCACGATACTCTAAATATGCATGAGACATACAAGATACTACACATACTCAATATTGGGAATACTCTAAATATAGATGAAGCAATCCATATTAATGAGGTCTTAATTTGGCCACCTGTTGATGACACCCACTCTGACACCATGTCCTCTGCCCCAGCACAAAAATAAAATCCATGGTATATATCAGGTTAATTGGCAAGCCACAACTGTGGACAAGCATACTGCTTCCTGCCTCTCTCTCATAGAGCAAGAATGTCATCGTCCTGGCCATCTTCTGTCTGTGATCTCCTTTTCTTGAACCTCAACTCTGGTCCTCAAAAACAAGTCATCAGTGGAGATGATGATGGTTCAAAGTGACAGATGGAACAGAGAAATATTGTATACACGAGATTGAGGTAGTTTGCACAGTGCCACACTTTCAACTCATCTGCACCCTATCCTACGTACATTAACTTAGACATTTCTTTCCCACTACTTAACCCTGTGTGCTTTAAATTGATTTTAATAAACCTTATGATTCAATAATTTTAATTTGGTCTGGGAGAAT
Source organism: Cabassous unicinctus (assembly GCA_029593785.1). Taxonomy (NCBI): domain Eukaryota; kingdom Metazoa; phylum Chordata; class Mammalia; order Cingulata; family Chlamyphoridae; genus Cabassous; species Cabassous unicinctus. The sequence continues at coordinate 1,099 of JAQZBX010025972.1, read as the reverse complement.
TGCTGTTCTTTAACCCCTGAGATTGCTTGCATGGCAATGTATTGGAGACTGCCATTACATCAAGGTAAAATCCTATAAGATAACCTCTCATGGTACAGTCTATTTTTAATTCTTTGATTTCTAATAAAGTATTTGTTAGTTTATTTGCATAATATCTGTCTTATTTTATAGATGGTAAATACCATGAAGCCATAAACTGTTTCCTCGGTGTCTCCTAGAATACCTTAGATGTACCATGCATTCAATTATTATTTGTTGACTACATGGGTGAATGTTGACAGGCAAGGAGAACCTTTGGTTTTTTTTTTAACTTTTTACTCTGAAACAATTTTAAATATAAAGAAGAGTTGTAAAAATATTAAAAATATTGTAGAGAGCTTTCCAAATACCCTTCATACAGCTTCCCCTAATGTTAACATTCTTTCACAGTACAATGATCAGAACCAAGAAACTTGTAAAACTCTATTAATTAAACCACAGACTTTACTCAGATTTCACCAGATTTTCACTTATGTTCCTTTTCTCTTCCAGGATCCAATCCAAGATATCACATTGCATTAATTATTATGTCTTCTTAAGCTGCTATGGAACTGTGACAGTTCTTCAATAGTCCCTTGTCTTTCATAAACCTTGACTCTGTGAAGGATACTTGTCAAGTATTTTGTAGATCTCAGTTTGTGTTTGTCTGATGTTTCCAAAGGATTAGATTGAGGTTATAGATTTTGGGGGAAGAATACTGTAGAGGTACTATGCCATTTCCAGTGTATCATGTCAGGTGATAGATGATGTCAATATATCTTATTACTCTCTTACTCTTTAACACTCTAATCACCATTACTTTAAATTGCCTGTGAGATAGCTCCTACACATGTGCCATCTAGCTCTGATGCTAGCTCTGTCTCTTAGGAATGCATTATCTTTTTCTGACTTTTTGTATGCTTTTAAATTTTGTTTTTGAGAGCCAGATGTCTAGTGTAGCAGAGTTGAGACTGAAGTAAATAGATTTTTCACTGAGAAATGGGAACACTGTTTCTTCTGCTAGGCCTTAGGGCAGGGGTTTGAGTTAATCTAATTAGAAACTGGGATGTATTGGAGGATT
>JAQZBX010025971.1:0-29215 GCA_029593785.1 Cabassous unicinctus | reverse complement strand
GGCCTCTCATATGGTAAACGGGGGCTCTGTCCATTGCGCCACACCCGCTTCCTGCCGTGAGGTTGCTGCATCAGCCCACCGCACCGCTCAGGCCGGCGTGCCCTCACAAGGAGGCCTCGGGACGCGAACCCGGGCCTCCCATATGGTAAACGGGGGCTCTATCCACTGAGCCACACCCGCTTCCCTGTTGGGAGTTTTTATATATTCTGCTATTTAAGCCCTTATCAGATACATGGTTTCCAAATATATCCTCCTGTTCTGTAGACTCTTTTCATTTTCTTGATAACGTTATTTGATGCACAAAGGTTTTTAATTTTGATGAAGTCCAATTTAACGAATTGTTCTTTTGTTGTCTGTGCTTTGGTGTAAAATCTGAAAATCCATTGCCTGCAAGGCCCCCAAGGTATTTCCCTATGTTTTCTTGTAAGAGTTTGAAGGCATTCACTCTTATATTTCCATTTTGAATTAATTTATTTTTTTTTTTGCTTTTTTATTTAATTTTAGGAGGTATTGGGGATTGAACCTGGGACCTAGTACATGGGAAGCAGGTGCTCAACCACTGAGCTACACCCGCTCCCGTGAATTAACTTTTTTCTATAGTGAGAGATAAGGGTCCACATTCCTTCTTTTGCATGTGGATTTCCAGCATTCGTTGGCACCCTTGTTGAAATTCAACTGGCCATAGATGTGTGGATTTCTCTCTGGATTCTTGATTCTGTTCCAGTGGTCTATATGTCTGTCCTTATGACAGCACCACAATGTTTTGATTACTGTAGCTCTGAAGTAAGGTTTTTTTTTAGTTTTTCTTGTATCCAGGTGTTTTGCAGAGTTTTTTTTTATTTTACAAATCAATTTTATTGATACATATTAATTAAAGCATACAGTTCATCCAAAGTGTATAATCATCATTGGAGCATTTTCATCATTTCCTTAATAATAATAATAAACAAAAAACAAACAAGAAAATTCTTAGTAAGTTTTGAAATCAAGAAGTGTGCGTCCACCAACTTGGTTCTTTTTCAAGATTGTTTTGTCTATTTGGGGCCCCTTTGAATTTGGGGAGCAGCTTTTCCATTTCTACAAAAAAGACTGCTGGAATTTTGATAGGGATTGAATTAAATTTGTAGATTGCTTTAGGCTGTATTTGTATCTTAAGAATATTAAGTCTTCCAGTCCTTGAATGTCTTTCCATTAATCTAGGTCTTCAGTTTCTTTCAGCAATGCTCTGGAGTTTCCAGTGTATGAGTCTTTCACCTCCTTGGTTAAATTTATCCCGAGGTATTTTATTCTCTTAGATGCTGTTGTAAATGGAATTGTTTTCTTGATTTCCTTTTCAGCTTGTTCATTACAAGTATATAGTAACCCAACTGACTTCTCTGTGTATCTTTCCTCTTGTAACTTTGCTGAATTAGGTTATTAGTTCTAGTAGCTTTCTGTGGATTCTTTGTAATTTTCTATATAGCAGATCAAGTCACCTGTGAAGAGAGATAATTTGACTTTTTCCTTTCCAATCTGGATGCCATTTATTTCTTTCTCTTGCCTGGCTGCTCTGGCTTGGGCTTCCCGCACAGTGTTGAATGCCCTTGGTGACACTGGGCATCCTTGATCTTAGATCACTTGTGATCTTAGGGGAAGCTTCCAGTCTTTCAGCATCGAGTATGAGACTTGTGGAAGTTTCATAAATGTCCTTCATCATGTTGAGAAAGTTCCTTTCCATTCTTAGTTTTCTGAGGGTTTTTATCATGAAAAGATGTTGGGTTTTATTAAGTGCCTTTTCTGCAGCAAATCATGCGTTTTTCTTTCCCTTCATTCTATCAATTTTGTGTATTGCATGATTTTTTTTAAGTTGAACCATCGTAGCATACCTGGAATAAATCCCGCTCGGTCATGGTGTTTAATCCTTTTCTTACACTGTTAGATTTGGTTTGCCAGTGTTTTGTTAAGGGCTTTGGCATTTGTATTCATAAGGGATATTAGCCTGTCGTGTTCTTGTGCTGTCTTTTCCTGCCTTTGGTGTCAGGGTAATGCTGACCTGAAAGAAGGAGTTATGAAGTAATCCCTCCTCTTCTGATTTTTGAAAGAGTTTGAGAAGGACTGGTGTTAAGTCTTCTTTAAATGTTTTGTAGAATTCAGCAGTGAAATCATCTGGTCCAGGAGTTTTCTTTGTTGGCAGTTTAAAATTTTTTTATTTAATATCTTTACTTGTTTATAGGTGTGTTGAGATTTTCTATTTCTTCTTGTGTCAGATTGGGTAATTTGTATGTTTCAAGTAATTTATCCATTTGATGTAGGTTTTCTAGTTTGTTGGCGTATGATTGTTCATAGTACCCTTTATTTAATTATTTATTATTATTTATTATTTATTTATTATTTCTGTAATGTTGATAACGATGTCCCCACTTTCATTCCTGAGTTTGGTTATTTGCGTCCCCTCTCTTTCTTTGTCAGTATGGCTAAAGGTTTGTCGATTTTATTGATGTTCTCAAAAAACAAACTTTGGGTTTTGTTAATTCTCTCTATTCTTGTTTTTTTCCCCTCTTTTTCACTTATTTCTACTCTAATCTTTACTGTTTTCTTCTTTATATTAACTTTGGACTTAGTTTGCTCTTTTTTTCCCCTAGTCACTTTATGTGTGAAGTTAGGTTATTGATTTATGATCTCTCTTCTTTTTTAATGTAGGCATTTAGAGCTATACTTTTCCCTCTGAGCGCTGCCTTCACTGCGTCCCATAAGTTTTGGTATGGTATATTTTCATTTTCATTCGTCTCAAGATATTATCTAATTTCCCGTGTGATTTCTTTTTTGAACCATTGGTTGTTTAATAGTGTGTTGTTTAATTTTCACATTTGTAAATTCCAGTTTTGCTTCTGTTACTGATTTTCAACTTTATTCCATTGTGTCCCAAGAAGATAATTTGTATGATTTCAATATTTTAAAATTTATTAAGATTTGATTTGTGAACTAATCTATGGTCTATCCTAGAAAATGTTACACGATCATTTGAGAAGTGCTTTCTGCTGTTGTTGGGTGGAATGTTCTATATATGTTCATGAGGCATAATTGGTTTATAATGTTGGTCAAGCCTCTCTTTATTGATCTTCTTTTAGATGTTCTGTTAATCACTGAAAGTGATGTTTGAAGTCTCCAACTATGATTTTAGAGCTGTCTTATTTCTCCCTTCAGTACTGTCAATTTCTGCTCCATTCATTTGGGGCTCTGTGTAGTTCCATGTTTATAGTCGTCATCTTCTTGCTGATTGAGCCTTTTATCAATATGTAATACCCTTCTTTGTGTCCTGAAATCTTTTTTGTCCTAAAGCCTATTTTGTCTAATGACAATATAGCTATTCTGGTTCTCTTTTCATTACCGTTTGCATGGAATATAGTTTTCCACCCTTTTACCTTCAACCTCTTTGTGCCTTTATACACAAAGTTCCTTTTATTTATTTTTTTAAGATTTGTTTATTTACTTGATCCATTTTAAACCCCCCTTCCCCATTTTGCTGTTTTGTGTCCATTCGCTGGGCAATTCTCTGTGTCTGTTTTCATCTCTTCTCATCCTCCTCCTCCAGTCTTCACCAGCATTCGATCCTGGAGACCTCCGATGTAGGAGAGAGGTGTTCTGCCATCTGCGCCACCTCGGCTCCTGGTTTTTGGAGCTTTCGGAGCATCTCGTCTTGTCTCTCCCCTGTGTCTCTCTCCTGTTACGTCATCATCTTGCTGCATAGCTCCCAGGGCCTGGCGGCTCACCGGCACACAGAGCCTGGCAGCCCATGCGCCTTCTATATATATTTTTTTATTTTACCCGGAGGTCCCGGGGATCAAACCCAGGTCCCTCCATGTGGCAGACGGGCGCCCAACCATTTGAGCCACATCCGCCTCCCCACAAAGTTCCTTTTAGACGCTGTATAAATGCATCGTGCTCTTTCACCCATTCTATCAACCTGTGCCTTAAAAAAATAGGGGAGTTTAATCCATTGACATTGAGGTAATTGCTGAGAAGGAAGGATTTACTTCTGCCAGTCAGCTATTTTCTCTATGTGTCACACACACACTGAAGCACTTGCTCCATTACTGCTTTTTTTTTTATAAAGTTGCTTTATGTAGTAAAGCATATAATGTTCTTTCCTTTTCTCTATTTTTTTTTACTCATTTTCTCAGTGGTTACCTTTGTAATTAGTGAACATGTTAAACTAATAACAGCCAAGTTCGACTAGTACCGACCTAGTTTTGGTCGTATACAAACTCTCTATTCAGTATATCTCATTTATATTGTTATTGTCTCAGATCACATCTTCATACAATGTATACTCATTAGCATAGATTTCAATGGTTATTTTACAAATTTTCTTGTTATATCACATAGGGGAGAAAAAGTATTTACAAACCAAAAGTACAATAATACAGGATTTTAAATTTACCTGTATAGTTTTCTTTACCAGTGTTCTTCATTTCTATGTTTTTTTAAAAAAAATTATGTATTTATTTCTCCCTGCACCCCCGTTGTTTGCTCTCACTGTCTGCTCTCTATTTGTCTCCTTTTTTTTTGTTTTTCAAAGAGGCACTGGGAACCGAACCCGGGACCTCTCATGTGGGAGGGAGGCACCTAATGGCTTGAGCCACCTCTGTTCCTGCTTGTTGTGTCTCACTGTGTTTCCTCACTGTGTCTCTGTTGCATCATCTCGCTACGTCATCTTGTATCAGCTTGCTGTGCTAGCCTGTCGCCTCAGCTTGCTGTCTTGCTTGTCTTTTTTAGGAGACACTGGGAACCGAACTCAGGACCTCCCATGTAGTAGGCGGGCGCCCAACTGCTTGAGCCACATCTGCTTCCCTTATTATGGTTTAGAGTTACTGTCTAGTTACTTGTATTTCAACCTGAAGAATTCCCTTTAACTTTTAAGTCTTTAAACATGTCACCCCATTGTCTTCTGGATCCATGGTTTCTGATGATAAATCTGCTTTAATCCTATTGGGGATCCCTTGTATGTGACAAGCTGCTTCTTTCTTGCTGCTTTCAGAATCCTCTCTTTGTCTTTGGATTTTGACAGTTTCTTGCTAATGTGTCTTGATGTAGATCTCTTAGAGTCTGTCCTTCGGAGAGTTTGTTGAGCGTCCTGGGTATGTATATTCATGGCTTTCATCATTGGTAAGCTTTTGGTTATTATTTCTTCAGATCTTTTTCTGCCCCTGTTTTTCTCTGTTGTCCTTTTGGAACTCCAAAGATGTGTGTGTTGGCTTGCTTGATGGTGTTGCCCAGGTCTCTCAGGCTCTGCTCATTTTTCTTCATTATTTTTTCTTTCTGCTCTTCACACTGGATAATTTCAGTGCTCTTGTCTTCAAGTTTGCTGATCTTTTCTTCTCTGTGCTTAGATATGCTGTTGAATCCATCTAATGAGTTTTTCCTTTCAAATTACTATATTTTGCAGCTCCAAAATTTGCTACCTTTTTTTATGATTGCTCTATTTTGTTCAGGCAACGTTTTGCTAATATTCTTTAGTTCTTTGTACGTGGAGTCCTCTAGCTCACGAAACCTAGTTTAGACACTGGATTTAAAGTCTTTGGCTAATATTTCCAAAACATGAGTTTCCTCAGGGATGGTTTCTAGCAAATTAATTTTTTCCCTGTAAATGGGCCATACTTTCCTGTTTGTTTGTCTTGTAATTTTTTTGTTGAGAATTAGACATCCTGAGTGTCATGTTACAGCTCTGGAAATGGAGCTCTCCCATTCCTCTGGCATTACTAGCTTTTGTTGGTTGTTGCTGTTGAGGGCTGGAGACATCAATTTGTGACTTTTCCAAACTATTTTCACTCCCCAATGGTGAGGGGGAAGAAGAAGAAGAAGAAGAAATACAAACAAACCCGCAGCGGTTTTGCCTCTTTCAGACTCCTCTGCCACTCACCCTGAGTGTTGGAACAGTGGCTGCCTTCAAAAGCTGCCCCTGGGGATCTGAAGTAGTTGATGGAAAGCAGTGCTCAGTGGTCACATGACCCCCCCTCCCGAGTTTGGGTGCCTGGCTCCTTATAGCCCACCTGCCCCAGCAGGGCACACAGGAGCCCTGCTGCACTCCCTGCTGCTGCCTGCCCCATGGCTGGGGGGTTGGAGGGTGAAATTCACTGGTACTGCAATTTACCGGCCTCTTCCTCCAGTTCTTCCTAGGATGTTGCACAAAGTTCCCATAGATTCCAGAGCTCCCTAACAGTTGATTCAGACAGTTTCTGCCAGTTCATTAGTAATTTTGGTGTAGGGACTGATTTCTGGAGCTTCCTTCTCTGACATCTTTCCTGAAGGTTTTATATTTACTTATTTTTAGCTTTTCATTTTGAAATAATTTCAAATTACAGGATAGTTGCAGAAATAATACAAACCCTGTACAGAAGACTCCAGCTGGGCACTCTGGTGTTGCTGGTCCTCTGCCTTCTGAGCACCTGAGCGAGAGGGCTGCACACACCACACCTCCTGAGCACAGCACTTTCACAGACAGTTTCTTTTTTTTTTTGAGGTACCGGGGCTGGGGATTGAACCTGGGGCCTCGCATGTGGGAGGCTGGCGCTCAACCACTGAGCCACATGGGCTCCCCTGAGTTGGTTTTTTTGTTTGCTTGCTTGTTTGCTTTTGTTTTTAGGAAGCACTGGGGAGTGAACCTGGGACCTCCCATGTGGGAAGCAGGCACTCAGCCGCTTGAGCCACATCTGCTCCCCACGTACATTTTCTACGAGCAAGAATGTTTACTTAGGGGATCACCTTAAGTGCAGTTACCAAGCTCAAGAAATGAAGTGTTGGTTTAAAGCTCACATTTTATGTTCTGATTTTCCCTTATGTCCCAGTAATGTCCTGTGAACCTTTTCTCCTTAATTATTAGACCCCATCCATGTCATGTATTCCTTTTAATTGTCTTTATATCCCTAGTTTTTCTTTTCAATTGTGGAAACATGCAACATAAATCTTCCCATCCCATACATCCCCCAAGCCTGCCATTCATTGAGATTAATCATATTCAGAATGTTGCAGGACCCTCACCACCATCCATCACTAGAACCTTCCATTTACTCCAAGCAAAATCCTATGATCATTTTACATTACGTCCCCATTGCCCCCACCCCTCACACCTGGTAATCTGTATTCAAATTTCTGTCTCTTTGAGTTTGCATATTCTCTGAGAATATTTTTTTTGTGGTTACCAGAGAACTTAACTTTAACATCCTAAATCTATAAAAATTTTGTTTTGCTTTGATACCAACTTAACTTCAATAGCATACATAAACTATCTTCCTGTCCCCTCCTGTCCCCCTGCCTTTGTGTAGTTCTTGTCACCAATTACATTTTTATACATGATGAGTTCAAAACCATTAACCTAGAATTACATTGTATATATTCGTCTTTTAGATCCTGTAGGAAGTAAAAATTGTTGTTACAAATAAAAAATAGGTTAGTACTGGTATTTTTAATTGCCTATGTCATTGTGTTTACTGAACATCTTTATTTCTTTATGTGGCTTCAGGCAGTTGTCCAGTGTCTTTTCCTTTCGACCTGCATGAATCCCTTTAGCATTTCTTAGAGGGTTGGTGATAAAGTCCGTCAGCTTTTGTTTATTCGGGACTCTCTTAATTCCTCCCTCATTTTTCAAAGACAGTTTTGCTAGATATAGCATTTTGGTTGGCATACTTTTTCTTTCAGCATTTTAAATATGTCTTCCCAACTGCCTCTTGCCTCCATGGTTTCCATTGAGAAATTGGCACTTTATCTGACTGAGGCTCCCTTGTGCATGAGATGTTGTTTCTCTCACATCTTTCAGATTTCCCTCTTTATCTTTGGCATTTGACAGTTTGATTATAATATGCTGTGGCATGGGTCTGTTTGGATTTGTCCCCTTTGGAGTTCACTGAGTGTCTTGGATGTGAATATTCACATCTTATTAAATTTGCAAGGTTTTATTTCTTTGAATTTTCCCTTTGCCCCTTTCTCTCTTCTACTTCCGGTACAGTTGTTGGTGTCCCACAGCTTCCTCAGGCGCTCTTCACTTTTCTTCATTCTTTCGTCTTTCTGCTACTCACAGATGACTTCAATTGTCTTATCTTCAGGTTCACTGATTATTTCTTCTGCCAGCTCCCATCTGCTATTGAACACTTCTAGGGAATTTTTAATTTGTGTTGCTGTGGTCTTCAGCTCTCTTTGGTTCCTTGTCATAATTTCCATCTCTCTTGATATTTTCTTTGTGTTCATCTGTCATTTTCCTGATTTCCTTTAATTCTTTTTCTATATTTTCCTTTAGCTCTTTGAGCATATTTAGAGCCATTTTCTTTAAGTCTTTGGCTGGTATGTCGAGGGTCTGGTCCTCATTATTGGTGGTTTCTAATGTCTTGATCTTCTCCTTGCCTGACCCATCACTTCCATTTTCTTTGTATGTTTTGTAACCTGTATTAGTTGGCCAAAGGGGTGCTGATGCAAAGTGCCAGAACTCTGTTGGCTTTTATAAAGGGTATTTATTTGGGGTAAAAGCTTACAGTTACAAGGCCCTGAAGAGTCCAACTCAAGGTTGGTTTCTCACCCAAAGTCATTGCCATGTGTTGAAGCAAGATGGCGGGTGATGTCTGCGAAGATTCAGCCTTCCTCCTTCCTCTTAAGGCTCTGTGGGCCCAGCTCCTTCTGATCTCAGCAGTAGGCTGGAGGGCTCATTTCTTTCTGGGCTCAGCTGCTCTGGTCTGTTCACAAGGTGAGCTGTAAACTGTCAGGCAAATGGCTCATCTCTCTTACTGGGGCTGCAGGATCAAAGCTGATAAGTTCTCTCCTCTCCTCTGTCTGTGGAGCTCTCCCTCTTCCTCTGTGTCTCTTCTGTGTGAGTGTCCATTTATATAGCCCACCAAGAGAACAGGGACTCAGCCCTGCACACCCTGATGACGGGGTTGAATCAAAGCCCTAATCTTAGCATAATCAAGTAAACGTAAAGCCCTTGAATTTAATACAAAGGCTGTCACGCCCAGAGGAACAGACCAGTTTACAAACATAATCAATATCTCTTTTTGGAATTCATTAATAATATCAAACTGCCACGTAGCCTGTTATTGAAACCTGGACATTTTGATATTTTAGTGTGTTATTGCTGGAATTTAGACTCTGAAGCATCTGTCCCTTATGCTTGAATCCAGCTAGTGTTGAGACTGAGCTTTCCTTGAGCAAGCTGATAACAACAACAACAATAGAAGGAACAAAGGAAAACACCTTTCGCAGTCTTCACAGATTGACCTGTGGGAGTGCTCTCCTTCAGGGCCTATCCTTACAGGGATTTTAGAGAAGAGCTCCAGGCCAAAGTGCATCTGAGGGAGCAGTCCCAGGCCCTGCACTGTGTCCCAGGGCCAGCAGCCCTTGCCCCAGGCAGCCACTGGACTGCTCTCCCACACCTCTGAAGGAGAGCTCGGTGAGCCACCTTAACACAGGCCACCAGCAGCAGATTAGGCTGCATACATGCTCCCTCCATTGGAACCAGGGCTCCATCCTGGGAGCGGAGGCGCCTGTATGCCAGGTGAGGGGGTGCGCCAGCCACAGCGCCGCCTCTTAAGATGCCTTTTTCTGTATTTGGTGCTTGCCTTATTACCGCAGTCCTTTAACTGTTTTTGTGGAGCTTTTGGAAAGATGTGTCTGCCTATTTTTGCTGGTTGTTCAAAGCTTTTTTAAGCCTGAAGCATCTCACTCCACCGTCTTGATTGGAGCAGGCGTAGGTTTGTTTTGAAGCTTTGTCAGAACAAGTCTAGAGCGTGGATCAGCACATTTTTTCTTAGAGGGCCAGCTGGTAAATGTTTTGGGTATGGGGGCCATATGGACTTTGCTGCCACTACTCACCTCTGCCCATTTAGCTTGAGGCAGCCGCAGAAGAGACGCAAGTACCTGGCACGGCTGCGTTCAGTAGAACTTTATTTACAGAAACAGGCAGCCAGCCCATGGGTCGCGCTTTCCAACTTCTTCACGTGAAGCTTGGTGAAGCCCTGCTGCCAAGATGGGACGCTCTGAATGCCCTTTGTGTTTAATGGCATTTCTCCATACTTCCTGGCACTCTGGTGGAAGTCAAGTTCAGTGCCTGGCCATCTGTCATGGCCATAAGTGTGGAAGTCCTTTTCTATGGCCTTTAAGTCTCTGTCCTTTACAGGCTTTTCTCCATCCTTCTTACCTTTCCAGCTTTTCTGTTAAAGTACTGTACCGTTTGACCTGCAGAGTTTCCCACAGTCTGGACTTTGCTGATACGATTTCCAGCCTTGAGAGGGCCTCTTCACCTGACCTTCTGACTATATTTCTTATTTGCTTAATTGGATTTCAGGTGAATATTTGTATTTGGGAATGCAGTCTTTTAGTCTCTCATGTATGTTCTTGGGAAAGCTGAGTTTTTGTAGATTTGCCAGAACACTTAACACTGGGCCATGAAACCTGCCCCACAGGTGATTAAAAAGGCACCTATCTCATGGTGGATTTTTTTTTAATGACCTGGCCATGTGAGCAGGTAGGAGATATTACTTACAGATTTCCGAGATCCTAAACATTAACTTCATATATTTCCATTTCTAGAACACCCATTTGATTCCTTTTTTTAGAGATTTGTTCCTTTTTTGAAATCATCAATATTTTCATCCATTTTACCCATATTTCTTTTTTTTTTTAAGATTTATTTATTTACTTGATCCATTTTAAACCCCCCCTTCCCTATTTTGCTGTTTTTTTGTGTGTGTGTGTCCATTCTCTGGGCAACTCTCTGTGCCTGCCCCATCTCCTCCCATCCTCCTCCTCCAGTCCCCACCAGGACTCGATCCCGGAGACCTCCAATGCAGGAGAGAGATACTCTGCCATCTGCGCCATCTCTGCTCCTGGTCCTCGGAGCTCCCGGAGCATCTCGTCCTGTCTCTCTCCCCCTACTGCATCATCTTGCTGCATGGCGGCTCCGCGGCTCACTGGCACACAGAGCCCGGCAGCCCATGCGCCTTCTATATATACATTCCATTCTACCGGGAGGTCCCGGGGAGCGAACCCAGGTCCCTCCACATGGCAGACGGACGCCCAACCATTTGAGCCACATCCGCCCCCCCATATTTCTTTTAGCATTTATAATAACTATTTTTTTTAAAAAGATTTATTTTTTTATCCCCACCCGCTCATTGTTTACACTTGCTGTGTCTGTCTGCTTTTTTTTGTTTCTTTGGTAGGCACATGGGAACTGAAATTGGGACCTCTGATGTGGGAGGGAGGTGCCTAATCACTTAAGCCACCTCCACTCCCTTCTTTGTTGTATCTCTCATTATGTTTTTTCTTCTTCTGTCTCTTGTTGCGTCATCTTGTTGCATCAGCTTGCTATGCCTGCCCATCGCGCCAGCTCGTCGTCTTGCTCATGTTTGGGAACCTCTACTCCCTGCTTTGTTGTATCTCTCATTATGTTTTTCCTCTTGTGTCTCTTGTTGCGTTATCTTGTGTCAGCTCATCACGCCTGCCTGTCGCGCCAGCTCACCGTCTTGTTTAGGAGGCACCAGGAACCGAACCATGGACCTCCCGTGTGGTAGGCGGGAGCTCAATCACTTGAGCCACATCCGCTTCCCTATAATAGCTATTTAAAGTTCTTGTCTGCTAATTTTTAATCTGGGTGATTTGTTCATCTGCTTCTGTTATCCAGTTTTCTCTTGATTACCAGGCACATTTCTCTGCATTTTCTGCCTGTCTTGTAATTTTTTATTCTGTTTGACGGTACATAGAAAGGAAGCATGAGGGTGAAATTTATGGCGTCCCTCAGGCTGTGCTTGCTCTTTCTTGGTCCAGCAATGAATCGAGCTGGGTCGAGGGTGGGCTGCACCTTTGGTGAGACTCCGTCTTCCTCTGGACTCAGCCATCACGAGTAGGAGACCCCTGGCCATTGTCCGAGAACCCAGTGAGTCTTTTGTCTTCCCAGAAAGATGGCCCTGTCCTTGCCCCTCAAGCCTCCCGCCCTCTGCTGCCTCCACGCTGGGCAGAGACCCGAGTAGGAGGTGGGCTGTTGGAGAACGTCACGCTGGATACCGCAGGGACTTTGACTCTGCTTCCCAGTAGCTCTGCAGCCCCCAGCGTAGCCCCTAATGCAAGAAGTGCCGATGACCGTGCAGTCTCTGCAGGGTGCCCCCAGCCCAGGGCCCCTCACTTGTGTCTCTGTGTGGGCAGGCCTGCCCCCAGCCCAGCCCAGGTGGACGAGCGCCTGGAGACCAGCGGCCACCCCTCTCTGCTGTCCATCAGCTGGTCCTCGTGAGTTTTGCCATTTCTCGGGCATTGTTTGTAAAATAATTTGTAGTCGCAGCCAGGTTCTGTGTCTTCCCCCTGCTCCCTGCTCAGACCCGAAGGCCACGTCCCAGCCTGATGACGCGGAGGGCAGTGCGGGGTCATGGTGGCGGGTGTGGCTGCGGCCGGGAGGGCTGTAGAGCTGTGTGGAGGAAGCCACGAGGAGGCTGCCCTGTTGCGGGGGTTGAGACCCCTGTTAGAGCAGGGGGTTTTATAGCCCATGTTTTGGTAATGCTGGGGTTCTCGGGTTCTGTTTTCCCTTTTGGGATCGTGGAGGGTGCTGGACGCCTGCCCTGCGCATTGCTCCTGGAGGTGCACTTGTCCAGCAGTGGGGCAGGGTGGAGCCTTTTGGGGTGGGGCGTGCAGACTTCACCAGCCTCACCCCGTTACCAGTCCGTGAAATGTGTCTGTGAGGCCCTGTGAGGTGGAGGCTGCCCCGGGCACTGTCCCTGCCCCGGATCCTGGCCTGGGGGCAGTGCTGCTCTCAGGTGAGGCAGAACCTGCGTGTGCAAATGAAGGGGAACCCAGAGACCCTCAGGTGCGCGGGGCGGGGACTATCCCACGTGCTTGGACACACCCCGAGGGCCCAGGCATGGGAAGGGCTCCCGGGCACTGCCTGGCGAGGGGCGCCGCCTCCTCCAGGGATTTGGCATGGGGGGCGCTGCGGCGGGCAGCCTGCCCCAATGGGCGGAGCCCGGCTTCCCCTGACCTCGCCCGCCGCAGCCACCTCCAGCTCCCGCCAATGGTGCAGCAGGCGGGCCTCCCGCGGGCCTCCCTGCCGCGGCCGCCGCGGGCCCTGGGCCCCGCCCGCCTGACCTGGCAGTGCCTGGAGCCAGGCGGTGCCCGGAGCCAGGCGGTGCGGAAGGGCCGCCACGCCCGGCGGCAGCAGCGCAGCGGCTGGGAGAGTCGCCGCACAGGCCGGCAGGGCGTGGAGAGGAGAGGCTGCGTGAGCTGCCCACGAAGCCCCTGGCGGAGGGCGGCTGTGAGGCAGGGTGAACCAGCGGGAGGAGCGAAAAGGGCAGCGTTTCGGAGGAAAACAGATGAAAACACGTTTCCCAGGCTCAACAACTACTCGTGACTTGCTTGACAGGGAAATTGGCGAACACATGGATTTAGCCGCATCTTTGTGATCTTTAATGACTTCAGAGAGAGAGAGGCAGGCGGGCGGCGCGGCGCCCTGGCGCCCCCTGGGCGAGCCACACCCAGGGCCCTGCTTGCGGGAGCCTCGTTGGTTTGGGGTGAGAGGCAGGGCCGGAGTGGGATCCGCTGCGCGAGGCCGCGGCCTGCAACTTTATCGAAGTCAGTGCTGGTTTAAAAAGGGCTGAAGAACGCCAGCGTGATCCCCGCACCCGTCTCCCGCACCAGCGGCCTCCTCCCCCGCGGGCGGCAGGCGCCCGGGGGCGCCGGGTGGCGGCGGCGGCCGTGACCGCGCGTGGACGGGCGGGGGCGTGGCGTGGCGGAGCCTGGAGCTCGGGGCGGCTGGGGGCCGCCTCGGGGGGCGCAGGGCTCCCGGGCCGCCACCCCCAGGAGAAGCCCCAGCAGGCCCTGGTCCAGACGGGCGAAGACGAAGGCCCTGCCCCGGTGGGCTCCGGCCCAGACGGGCCCCACCCCTGCAGGGCCCCCGCCGCCCACGGCCGAGGTCCGGCCCCGCGCTCGGTGAGGCGAGGGCCCCTGGCCCTTGTGCCCACCCACCCGCCGGTCCTGCCTTCCTGGGCGCTGGGGCTGCCCCGCTGCAGTGCAGCCTGTCAGCCAGCGGTCTGCTCGCGTCCTTAATCGTGTTCTTACTCTACATTCTGAGAAGAGACGTTGCTAGGTCATTTGGTGGAAAATACCAGGTTCTGGTAGAAAACATCTATTAAATGCATTCTTTTTTTAAAAAAAAACAACTTATTTTGAAATAAAGTTGCAAAAATAAGACAAAACCCTGAGAACTCCAGCTACCCCCTTCCCAGATTCCCAGATTTACTAATCTAGCGTTTTGCCACATTTGCTTCCTCGTTCTATCTGTGTGTTTTCTAAAAAGGTTGTGCACATCTTACTTTCTTCAACATTTACTCCTTCCTACCTTTCCTAAAAACAGAGATGTTCACTATGTAGCCTTATTAAATACAGTTATCACGTTCATGAAACTGAACTTTGATACAAAGCTTGTAGTCTATATTCCATTCTTTTTCATCATCCCGGTAATGTCCTGTTGGGCCTTTTCTTCTCAGACATTAGATCCAGTCCTGGATCATGTGCTGCGTTTAATTGTCACTGTCTCTCGAGTCTCCCTTTTTTTTTTTATTAGATTGTGGAAGCATACAATGTAAAATCTCCCATCTCAACCCCTGCCAAGCGTACAGTTTATTGGCATTGATGACACTCACAGTGTTGTACTACCACCACCTCCATCCACTTCCGTAACCATCCCATCCCCCAGCCAGGAACCCCGCACCTTGAAACCGTGACTCCCACTCTCCCTCCCCCAGCCCTGGCCACCGGCGCTCCACCGCCTATCTCTATGCATTTGCGTATTCTAGTTATTTCACGTAAGTGGAAACATAACATCTGCCCTTTTGTGTCTGCGTTTTCACTGAACATGTCTTCAAGGTTCGTTCATGTTTGTCGCATGAACAGAACTTCTTTACAGCTTTGTAATATTCCCCTGTGTGGCTAGACCACATTTTGTTTATTCATTCACCTGTTGATGGACACTTGGGCTGGCTCTTGTGAATAATGCTACGAAGAACATTGGTGTACAGGTATCTGTTTGAGTCCCTGCTTTTACTTAGAAATGGGATTGCCAGGTCATATGATAATTCTGTGTTTAACTTTCTGAGGAACCATCAACTGTTTTCCACAGTGGCTGCACCATTTTATAATCTCACCAACGATGTAGGAGGTTAACTATTTCTCTGCATCCTTTTCAGCACTTTTTTTTAGATAGCAGCCATCCTAGTGGGTGTGAAATGGTATCTCATTGTGGTTTTGCTTTGCATTTCCCTAATGGCTAATGATGTTAAGCATCTTTTCATGTACTTATTAACCATTCGTTTATCTTCTTTGGAGAAATGTCTATTCAAGTCCTTTGCCCATTCCCTCCCCCCCAAATGAATGAATTTATTTTAAAAAATAGTTTCAGCATTACTCCCAGATAATCAGAATTTTATATTACATAGGCATTTTTATTAAAGCCCTTTTTGTGGTAGTATTTGTAATAGGTTTTTTTTTTTTTAAGATTTATTATTTATTTATTTATTTCTCCCCCTCCTCATTTGTACTTGCTGTCAGCTGTGTCCATTTGTTTTACGCTGTGTCTGCTTGTCTTCTGTTCAGGAGGCACTGGAAACAGAACCCGAGAGCTCCCATGTGGAGAGAGGCGCTCAATCACTGGAGCCACCTCTGCTCCCTTCTCTGTTGTCTCTCTCATTGTGTCTCCTCCTTGTGTCATCTTGTTTCATCAGCTTGCCACGCTAGCCTGTCGGGTCAGCTCGCTGTATTGCTCATATTCTCTAGGAGGCACTGGGAACCGAACCCGGCACTTCCCATGCGGTAGGCGGGCATCCAAATGCTTGAGCCATATCCGCTTTCCTATAATAGGGTTTTTTTTTTTTTTTAAAGTTTAACAATATATTTTATTTAACTCAATATATCCATTGATTACATATAATAGGGTTTTGATGCATGCTTTTTTTTCCCCAGGTGTTCAAAAAGATGTGTTCTTTTTGTAACAGATCATGTTTTTCAACCTTTTTTTTTTCTCTTAATTTCAGTTGCATTTTTTATGTGCATATGAGTTTTTTAAAACGATGCTTATTTTTCAGTTTTTTAATTTTTAAAATATTTTTATTCTCTCCTCCACCCCGAGATGGCGCTCTCGTCTATCTGCTTGTTGTCTGCTCCTCTTCTTTAGGAGGCACTGAAACCTGAACCCAGGACCTCCCACGTGGAATGCAGGCGCCCAATTGCTTGAGCCACATCTGCTCCCCTTCAACCATTTTTTTTCAGTTGGGTTATTTGTCTTTTCAGTTGGGTTGTTTGTCTTTTTGTTGTTGAATTATAGGAGTTCGTTATATATTCTGGATATTATACCCTTATCAGATATATAGTATCCAAATATTTCCTCCCACTCTTCTCTTTTCACTTTTTTTTATTTTATTTTATTTTATTTATTTATCCCCCCCTTGCTGCTTGTGCTGCTGTGTCCATTCGCTGCGTGTCTTCTCTGTGTCTGCTTATCTCCCCCTTGCTGTGAGGTCTTGCCGCATCAGCCCACGGCGCCGCGCGAGCCGGCCTGCCCTCACAAGGAGGCGCCGGGACGCGAACCCGGGCCTCCCATATGGTAAACGGGGGCTCCATCCACTAAGCCACAGCCGCTTCCCTCTTTTCACTTTCTTGATGATGTCCTTTGATGTATAAAAGATTTTAATTTTGGCAAAGTCCCATTTATCTATTTTTAATTTCCCCCCCTTAGAAATGTACTTTTACTTCAGTAACAGGGGCCAGGAAGTGCACCTGTTTTCAGACAACAGTAGAAAGAAGGAGGCGAGTTTATTAAACTCGAGCCGCTGAGCTCGTCACTAAGAAGCTTGATTACCCTTGGCAGTCACCTGCGCAGTGAGGGGGCGGTGGGCCCGGACGTGGAGATGGCACAGAGCAGGAGGCCCTGTGGCCAGCCTGATGCGATGTCCCCTGCTGTCCCCGCTGCAGGTCAGAATTCACTGACACCATCCTGTCGGTGCACCCCTCAGACGTGCTGGACATGCCGGTGGACCCCAACGAGCCCACCTACTGCCTGTGCCACCAGGTGTCCTACGGGGAGATGATCGGCTGCGACAACCCAGACGTGAGTGCGGGGCTCCTCCCTGGGCGCCCACCGTGAGCACGGCGGGGGGCAGGTTCTCACTGCCCTCTCTGTTCCCTTGGCTTACAGTGTCCGATCGAGTGGTTCCACTTTGCTTGTGTGGATCTTACCACGAAACCGAAAGGAAAATGGTCAGTATGGGCGCGGGACTCCGTGTCTTTGTCTTTGTGCGTTTCTTCTCTGTGCTCTTCCCCCAGCCCTCAGTGGTCCCAGGAGACACACAGCGCCATCGCCGTGCCTTTCTCATCACAGGTTCTGTCCCCGGTGTGTCCAGGAGAAGAGGAAGAAGAAGTAAGGAAGCGGCTGTGTGCCCTGGATCAGAAGAGCAAGTTAATATATTCCTTCATTCATGTTGCAATATTTTATCTTCATCTTAAAACTACCTTGTTTCTCTTGATATTTAATAACTCACTGGCCAGTTGTAATTCTTGGTATTTCAAAAAAAAACCAACAAGAAACCAACCGAAGCCTGTTTTGCACAGAGGATGCTCGCGTGGGAACTTGCCACCGTGACTTTGTTCCCATGACTCTTTATACAGACTTTTACCCCAGTGCCCAGTGGGGCAGCCACCGCAGTACCCCGAGGAGGTGCAGGTGGGCGTTAGTGGGCACGGGGCTGCCGCGGAAGGCGCACAGCATGGGCCGATACGTTTTAACCTGGTTCACTGCCATCCCTTTGCAATTTTGGGTGTAACACTTTGTGTCGTCCGTTTGTAGTTTTGTAGAACTGGTTCCTACAGCCCAGGTCCCACATCTCTCCCCAGCTCCACAGTAAAGCTGCCGTCACCTCGCCAGGCACACGTGTGTGTGCCAGTCGGGCTCAGTGCTTGCCGTGGCGCACCCTTCGCGGACTGGCTCCAATCCCGACGCCAGGGACCGTGGGCTCCCGGGAAGCACGGCGCTTCTGAGCATGAAGGCTTGGGCTCTTACCAGGAGGGTGTGGTGCTGCTTCCCTGGACACTGCACCCAGCCCTCCTGCCGGCGAGGGTCTGCCGGCTGCAGTGGATGGCTCTTTGCTGGCACGTGGGCTGCCAGCCACACGACCAGCGCTGCGGGACCTCGGAGACCTGCCTAAGGTCCGTTTCTCTGGGAATCGCCGACGTTTTTACTGTGAAGATGAGATTAGTGCACGAGCATGAAGATAGTGGAGCTGAGGTGCACAGGAAGTGGGCCTGCTACAACTGGACCTGAAGCTCTGCCACATCAGCAGCTAATGTCCAAGGGGCCTGCGGCTGAGTTGTTTGGTTTATGAATTTTCTGTGATGCAGTAGCAGTTCTGGAATGAAGTTAGAGATGGGGGTGTACTTTCTACTTAATCAGCATTCACCAAACCGATTCAGCGCCATCTTTTTGGTAGTAGTTGGGGAAAATGGCGTACATCTGCTCTGACAAGAAACGTTTGTGATGGCCCCGACAGAGTGGCTTCCGAGTGCCTCCTCATGATCAGAGACCCCCAGCATGCACCTGAGGAGATCAGAGGTGGCTGCAAAGAGAAGGAAGCATGTCTCCATCCTCACACCAGTGGAAAAAACCCACGGGACAGAACCAAGAGGCGAAATGCCCACTTTAATTAGAATCTGTCCTTTTGTTTATAAGGAGGTTCTGTCTGGGCGGATGTGCCTGTGACCTTCTGATGGGCACACTGACTTTGTTTTTCTCCTGTATTTCCACATTTTACCAGTGAGAGGAAGTAGGCAAGAAAGAACCTTGGGAAGCTCTGAATGCTGGGTGGGAGCCCCTCTCCACATGGAAGTTAACATTCAGTGATTGAATGTGGATTGAATGCAGACATCGGAGAGCAGTTGCAGCCGGCAGGCGCTCAGCTGTGATTCTCTGCTGCGTTTTTTGGCAGTTCCTAGGCTGCCTAGGACAGTTCGGGGATACTTGTCCTTTCTGGAGAGGGAGCTGCCGGAGCGGGACCTGTTCTCAGACGGAAGACGGAAGATGGTTGTGGGTCAGGTCAGGCTCTGGTGCCAGGCAGTTAGGCCTGGAGGCTCAGAGCGCCTGCAGCTCATCCCTGTTGGGTCTCTGGGCCCGAAGGACCTTTCTAGAACCCACCCCCTCCTTCAGCTCAGAATGAAAAGGGGGTGGGGGTCAGTGGAGTGAGTGTTGACCAGCACTCCCTCCCACCAGCCTTGGCCACGAAACCAGAGATGCTTCCTGATCTAGCAGCGTAGCCTTTTGTTAACACGGGTTTAAAGATTGTGGGGGATGAATTGTGGAGAATTTTTTCCCTTCACTCCTACCAGTTTTTTTGGATAGAGATTGGTAAGTACAATTAGTTTTTGATAATACAATGAATGATGAGTCTTTAGAAGCTAATTTAATGTTTGTGCTTTATCTTTGAACAGATTGTACCCAATGTTATCACTGGAAAAAAGATGTGTTTGTTGATGTAGGTTTTTGATGAATGATTGATTTGTCATCTGAATTCTTCTTGCTAATTTCGCAGGAATGATGATTGACTTCTGTATCTTAAGCATCGTGTTTAAAATATGATGATGTCTTTCTGGTTTTTGCTGTTTGATACCCCATGTATTGGCTTTTGTTTTAAGTTTCTCGGCTTATTTGTTTCTAGTGTTTACTTTTGCCGGTTAAAATAATATCACCAAAATAATATTCATACAGATTTGGGAAAAACACAGAAAACATGAGCAGAATAGGAAACTTCCCTAGAACCCTGGAGCTTGTGAATGCCTCCCCTGGTTGTCACGCTGAGTGGCTGCGGGGCCCAAAGAGAGTGTTCCGTAGCTGGTGCTGGCTCCTCCTGGGCTTTCAGGCCAGGACGCTCCGGGAGACTTGGCCGCCCTCCCTCTGGCTTAGGATTTCGTCTGCACCGAGACCTCCCCTCCACGCCTGTCCAGGATCAGGTCTGATGCTGGAAACTGGCTGTGGCACTGGCTCCCTCTTGCTGTTTCAGGGGGTGGGGGCGGCACTGGTGGAGCCATCCAAGGCCTCAGCCCAGAGGCTTATCACCCTTGCAGCTTTATCTGAGCCCAGGGCATTGGAGTCTCATAGCTGGGGGTTTCCTTGGAAGGGAAGAAATATTTTGTTCAGAGGAGACACGGAAACGTTTTCCTTGCTCTAGAATCAGCAATGTGAGGGAAAAAACACAGCCCTCTAGTCACCCTACAGGAGGAAACATGCTGCATAAACAAAACGTTTCTTTGCTGGAGCCCCAGGAATCTGACTGCCACGGGGGGTGCTGCTGGCTGGGACGCTGACCTGAAGCCTGTCTTCTGACCGCCCTCAGCCCACGCAGCTCGACCCCTTGGCCAGGGGGCAGGAGCCTGGCAGCGGCCGGGGCACCCGTGCCGTCCAGTCCGCCCAGAGAAGCAGAAGCTCGAGGCCTGCCGGGGGGCTGCAGTGTGGACGTCCGCCCTGCCGCCCGGGTTGCCCTGACAGCCCTTCCCAGGGACTTTGAGAACCACCTCTGTCCAGCGGGCGGCGGCCCGCGTGGCCGCAGAGCCAAGGGCCTGCCTGGTGCAGGGTGGGGGTCAGGTCTCTGGTGGCGAGGGCAGCAGTTTTGAGTGAGCAGGGCTTGGGCGTCATCTGTGCTGAGGAATTTCAAACAAGGTGACATGTAAGGAAAAGGTTCTCCTTCAGGAGCGAACGCTAAGGAGGCCCATTCTTCATGCGTAGTTATCTCGTGGTGTTCAGCTTCACCACATTTCATCCAAAAAGATGCAGCTTTAACATGAACGTTACCTTTTATTTTCAAGGAATTATGATCTATGTTCCCTTTGTAAATGAAAGATAATATTGTAAATCTTTTTATTAAATAATGTAAAGATGTATATCTGTATTTTTGGATCATGTTATAGATTATGGATATATTGTTTAAAAAATAAAGTATTTTTTGGAACAAACATCTGAGGGTGTATCATTTGATTGACAACTGTATTTTAAGCATTTTGTTTAAAATACGGTGTCATTCTGCTTTTGGCTGTGTAATAGCCCATGGTGTCGATGTGTGTTGTGCCCAGAGGTAATACGTGTGTCTGACCATTGCCCGGGAAAGGGAGGGGAGACTTGCCTGAGGGGCCTAGCTGGTTGTGGGCAGCACCTTGGGGGGACGTTCCTGTCCCAGGAGGGCCTCAGCTGTGTTATGGCATCCAATGCGGGTCAGCCACGAGAGCTAGCGCGCTCCTGCGCTACAGGAAGCTGTGGGCTGCCTTCCAAGACCGCTGCGGCGGTCGAGCCCTTTGGAAGCTTGGGTTCTCTGAGGTGTCCTCAGCCAATTTACAGAGCCCTCGAGGAAGACCCCAGCCATGCTGCCTCCAAAGGGACCTGCAGCCCCGCACAGGACCGACTGTGCCCCGGGGGGAGGAAGGCTGTTCTTTTCAGGGGTGGGTGGACTTCATTGGCTCTGAATTGTTACTGGATTCCCAGGGACCTGCTAGTCAGAGTGAGAGCTGCTGGTCAGGTGGTGCTCCGTGTTGGTTTTCCCAGCTCCTCAGTGTGTAAGTGAAGGAGACGTGCCTGCAACCTGGCAGAACCCCCACATGACATGAGGGCGGCTGTGTTGGGTCCTCTGCAACGCCCCTTGCCTTCCAGGGTGCTAGTCCGAGGGCAGAAGGCTTGGGAGACAGACACGAGCCCGAGGGTGGGAGGAAAACATGCTCCTCAAACCAGTGATACCAGCTACTGTATCAGCCGGCAAAGTAGAAAGCACTACTATGGTTATTTAGCAATTTAATTTAGGGTATTGGAGGATTGAAAAAGCAGTAATTGCGGAAGCAGCTACCACCCCCTAAGGCTTGGGGGGAGGAAGGGAAGAAGCTGGAGTTATCTGGACTTAGGAGCTTGCTCAGCGCTCTGAGGAGGGCGTGCTACCTGGCTGGTCCTGGTGACCGAGGAGCTAGACATGGTGTCCCCCAGAGCTGGGGTCCAGCTATCTGAGGAGGGGGTGTTGTCAGCTGGTATGGTGCCTCGGGAGGCCCGAGAAGGGGTGCCCTGCTGAGCTGGCACTCAGGCCTCGGGGCGGGGCGTGCTGCTGCGAGGACAGAGCCCACAGAGCTGGGACTCCGGCCCCTAGGGGGGCTGCGGGCACCCCTGAGGGGATAAGGACCTGGGTATGGGAGTGTGGTTAGGCTGGAGATTGCACCCATGTGCTGGGGTGAAGGCCCCTTGCTGGGGTGCTGCTTGCAGGAGCGTCCATGGGGTCCCTTCTCCCCGCTGGCAGCACCTAATAGGAAGGTGGCTGATGTCAGCCAGGAAATAAACCGAGCTGCACAGAAACAAAGGCCTTTATTTGGGGGGTCTCAGAATTGCAATTCGGGGAGCACAGGCTCAGGTCGCAGTCCAAATCGTGTCCCCTCTTGGCGCTTCCAGGCAAGGGTTTTTAAAGAAGACGAGGTAAGCCTTCGTGGCTGGTGGCTGCCCGTCCCGCTCCTCGTCCACCGAGCGCTTCGTCTTGGGGCTGGTGGCGGTGTCCGGAGGTCGCCAGGTTTTGAGGAACACGCTGGCGGCTGCGCACTCCCGCCGTCTGGGACAGCTGCGGGGACCTCCGCACGCGGGCCTGGGCGGCCTCCCGCTGCGTCTTAAGCCGCTCCGCCGTGGAGGCTCTTATTTTGTTCTATTTCTTTTAACGCGAAGGAGGAAGGGCCCGCAGCGCAGAGTCCAGAGGGCGCCCGCGGGGTGGGGGGCGCCTCCGGGCAAGGCCGGGCCCGGGGGGCGAGGGCTGCTGCCCGGGCTCGTGGGAGGCCGCTCTCGGGACCCGCGGGCTCTGCCTGCCGCCCTGTCCCCACCGGGTCGTCTCAGCACCTGCCCGGGCGCCCCCCTCCCCGGGTGCCCCCTGCCCGGGACCCCTCGGGCGCCCTGGCCCCGGGCTGCGCAGCGGCCGCGGCGCGCGGGCCTCGGGGAGGGGCCCTGGGCGGGGCCAGACGCGGGTCAGGCCGCGGAGCCCCGCCACGGACGGAGGCTCGGGGCGGGGCGGTCCCCAGCGCGCAGGCGCAGTTCCGCACGCCGCGACCACTCTGGTCTGGGAGGTGCGAGGCCTGCGACGGCCGCGGCGCTCGGGACGGGGAGGTGGACGTGAGTGCGTGCGCGCGGCCGGCGCGGGGCGGGGGTGAGGGGCCCCGGGCGAGGGTTCCCGGGTGCCCCTAATGCCGGGGAAGCGCGCGCAGGCTCCGTCTGGTCCGCCGGGGCTGCGTCTCGGCCGCGCCCGCACACGCCTGAGCGCGCCCGCCGGGGCTGCTCGGGGACGAGCCTGGGGCGCGCTCTGCGTCCACGCGGGGACGAGCTTGGGCGCGTCCACCTGGAGGGGAGGCCCGCGTGGCCCGCGGCCGCCTCAGCCGGGAGGCGCGCGCTGCGTGGCGCCGCTCGCTGAGGGCGCCGCTCGCTGAGGGCGCGGGCGCCGTTGGCCTGCGGCGTCTGAGCTCCGCGCGCGCCCTGAGCGCGCTGCTGCCTCGCCCGGCGCCCGGGAGGCGAGAGCAGGGTGGCCCTGAGGCCTCGCTCACACCACAGACGCTTTGATTGGTCGCCTCCGCCGTGGGGCGGAGCTTCCCCAACCACTGTCCTCACCCACCCCCTGTTTTAAAAAATAAAGCTGTTTTTCAGAGCAGGCTTAGCTCTACGGGAAAACTGACCAGCTAGCCCAGCGTTCCCACATGCCCGCCTCCCCCATCCACGGCTTCCCCTATTAACATCTTGCATTGTTGTGATGCATTGTTACAATTACAGAACCCATTTTTATACAGCTCATTAACTAAAAGTCCATGGTCTACCTTAGGAGTCACTGTGTTGTACTGTTCTTTGAGTTTTGGCAAAGACATAATGTCACGGGTCCACCTTGATCATGTCATACAGAAGAGTTTCCCTGCCCTGAAAATGCCCTGTGCTCCACCGCTTCCTCCGTGCTCCCCACTGCGGCAAACGCCCGTCTTTTTCCTTCCTTTTTCAGATCATCATACAGTTGTAATCATACGGTATGTAGGCTTTTCCAACTGGCTCTTTTCGCTTAGCAATATGCATTTAAGGGTCTTCCATGTCTTTCTCTTTTTCCTTCCTTTTTTTTTTTTTTCTTTTTTCTTGAAGTACTGAGGCCGGTGACTGAACCCAGGACTTTGTATGTGGGAAGCAGGCACTCAAACCCTTGAGCACATCTGCTCCCCCTCCACGGCTTTCAGTGGCTTGGTAGCTCATTTATTTTTTATCGCTGAATGGTATTCAATTGTCTGGATGTGCCACAGTTCATCCATTCACTGATGACACCTGGCTGCTTCCAGTTTGTGGCATTTATGAATAAAGCTGCTATAAACATCAATGTACAGAGTTTTGTGTGAACATAAGTTTTTCAACTCCTTTGGGTAAATTACCTAGGAGTGTGCTCGCTGGATCCTATGGTAAGACTGTGTTTAGCTTTGTAAGAAACTGCCAAACTCCACGTCCTTGCTCGCATGTGGTGGTGTCAGTGTTTTGGATTTTGGCCATTCTGATAAGATACTGCATAGTGGTATTGCACTTTCATTTTAATTTGTAATTCTTCAATGACATGACGCTTGAGTGTCTTTTCCTATGCTTATATGCCACCTATATATCATCAAAGATGAGGAGTCTGTTCAGTACTTTTGCCCATTTTAAAATTGGGTTGTTTATTTTCTTACTGTTGAGTTTTAAGAGTTCATTGGACATTTTGGATACAAGTTCTTTGTCAGATATGTGCTTTGAAAATATTTTCTCTCACTCTGTGGATTGTCTTATCATTCTTTTAATAGTGTATTTCAGAGAGCAGAAGTTTTAAACTTTAATGAAGCCCTAATTATCAATTTTTTTCTTTCATGGAGCGTAAGTTTTTTCTAAAAAGTCATTGCCAACCTCAGCATCACCTAGATTTTCTCCTATGCTATCTTCTAGAAATTTTATAGTTTTGTGTTTTTCATTTAGGTCTATGATCCTCTCTGAGTTAATGTTTGTGAAGGGTGTAAGGCAATGTCCAGATTCATTTTCTTTGCATGTGGATGTCCAGACAGTCCAGCACCGTTTGCTGGACTCCCCTTTCTTGACTGAATTCCCTTTGCTCCTTTATCAAAGATCAGTTGGCTGTATTTTTGTGGGTTTATTTCTAGGCTGTCTGTTCTGTTCCATTGATCTATTGTCTAATCTTTTCACCAAATCCACACTAGCTTGATCACAGATTTATACTGTCTTGAAGTCAGGCAGTGTTAGTCCCCTGACTTCTTCAGTATTGTGCTGGCTATTCTGAGTCCCTTGCCTTTCCATAGAAAGTTTAGAATCAGTTTGCCATTATCCACAAAATAACTTTTTGGGATTTTGATTGGGATTGCATTGGAAGAGTTGCCATCTTAACAATGCTGAGTCTTCCTATCCACAAACATGGACTATCACTCAGTTTATTTAGATCATCCTTGATTTCTTTTATTAGGCTTTTGTAGTTTCCCTCATATAGATCTTGTATAGATTTTGCTAGATTTATATGTGCTTCATTTTTTTAATTGGTCCAATGCAAATGGTGTTGTGTTTTAATATCAAATTTCAATTGTTCGCTGCTGGTATATAGGAAAGTAATTGACTTTTGTATATTAATCTTGTATCTGCAACTTTGCTATAATGGCTTATTAGTTCCAGGGGCTTTTTTGGGGGGTTGTTGTTGTTGATTTTTCAGGTTTTTATACACAGACAAGTCATCTGTGAACAAAGATGATTTTATTTTTTCCTTCCCAATCTATATACCTTTTATTTCCTTTTTAAAAAAGATTTATTTACTTTATTTTTTATTTAGCCCCTCTCCCCGATGGTCCTCTCATCTGTCTGCTCATTGTTTGCTCACCTGCTCCAGGAGGCACTGGGAACTGAACCCGGGACCCCCCACATGGGAGGCGAGTGCCCAGCGGGCTTAGCCACATCTGCTCCCCACCTGGCTTGTGGCATCTGCTCATTGTGGCAGGAGCAGCGTCTAGCTCGTTGAGGAGGGGGTAGCGTCTGCTCGTCTTCTTTTAGGAGACACCAGAACCAAACCGGGGACCTCCCATGTGGTAGGCGGGCGCCCACCTGGTTGAGCCACATCTACTTTCCTCTTTTATTTCTTTTTATAGTCTTATTGCATTAGCTAGGACTTCAGTATTGTGTTTCAATGAAGGGGACATTCTTTTCTTGTTCCTAATCTTAATGGGAAAGCATCTAATTTCTAGTATGATGTTGGCTGTAAGTTTTCTGTAGGTGTTCTCTATTGAGTTGAGGAAGTTCCCCTCCGTTGCTAGTTTACTGAGAGTTTTTATCATGAATGGGTGTTGCACTTTGTGAAATGCTTTTTCTGCATCTGTTTATATTGTCATAGGCTCTCTTCTTTAGCCTGTTGATGTGATGGATTCATTAATTGATTTCAGACATTGAACCAGCTTTGCGCATCCAGAATAACCGCATTTGTTCATGGTGAAATTCTTTTTATACGTTGTTGGATTTGATTTGCTAAGATTTTGTTCAGGCTTTTCACATCTATGTACACAAGAAATGTTGGTCTGGGTAATCTTCCTAGTTATGTTCCTGTCTGGTTTTGGTATTAGGCTGATGTGGGCCTTATAGAATGAGTTAGGAAGTAGTCTTTCCTTCTAGTGCCTAAAATTCCTGCTTTCCTCTCAAGGAAGATGAGCCGAAAGGAAGTTATGGTTTCTGCAAATGTTATTAAAACACAACATCCCGGAGAGAGTGCACAAATGACAAGTATACAAGTCAGGGGGTGCTCACAGAGTGACCGCCGCAGGGTGACCGCACACCCCTGACCCTGCGGCCTCCCTGCCCCCAGCGGCTTTCAATCCCTTATTTTCAGGGCAAGAGCGATGGTGCCCTACCTGGTGCCCAGGTGGCCTGCCTGGCTCCTCCGGGCCTCTCCTGGACGGTGGCAGAAGGGCGCTCTCAGGCCCACGGCGGAGCAGAGGCGAGCGGCGGGCGTGCCCGGGGCCTGGGGGCCGGGGGCGGCCGGGCCCGCTGCCCGCAGAGCCTGCTCCTCCCGGGCCCGCATGCCCGACGTGACGCTGACCCGCGAGCGCTACCCCGTGCGGCGGCTGCCCTTCTCTGAGGTCTCTGAGGAGGACCTGGCTGCCTTTGAACGGATCGTGCCCGGCGGGGTTGTCACAGACCCGGAGGCGCTGGAGGCGGCGAACGTGGACTGGCTGCGCTCGGTGCGAGGTGAGCTGCGCGCCCCGGGCGCCACGAGGGCGCAGGGTGGCTGCCGGGTGCCCGGCCACGGGCCCTTCTTAGCCTTTGAGCTCTTCTGCCCGGTGATTTTAAAGCTTTGAGAATACCATCTCCAGCCGTTTGTGGTGGTGCAAGTTAAACCGTGGAACAGAGCCCGGCCGCTCCAGGGGCGAGTGCGCACACTTCTCAGCTCCCGTGTCAGGTGCCTGTGGCCACTGTAGCCACTTGCCCCAAACTGGATGGCGTAGGACGATAGGAATTTATCCTCTCAAGTTCCGGAAGCCAAGAAATCAGGTCGGAGTCAAGGCGTGGGCAGGGCCGCAGCCCGGGGGCCCCAAGGAGCCGCCCCTGCCCCTCCTGGCCGCCCTGGGCGGTCCTCGGCTCGAAGTCACATTTACAGGACCTGGGGGCTGGGATGGAGACGGGTATTTTGGGGGGCCCATCCCACCCAGTTCAGCTCCCGAGGGTAAACGCTGCTGCTGGGCTGGCTGCGCCC
The DNA here is from genome assembly GCA_029593785.1 of Cabassous unicinctus. Classification (NCBI taxonomy): domain Eukaryota; kingdom Metazoa; phylum Chordata; class Mammalia; order Cingulata; family Chlamyphoridae; genus Cabassous; species Cabassous unicinctus. Next base: position 1,442 of record JAQZBX010025971.1, on the reverse strand, counting down.
CCACGTGCAGCAGCACCTTCCTTCCTGCCTCCTAGACCCAGGATAACAAATATTTCGGTTAAATACTCCGTGTTGTCTCCTGAAATGATATTCATAGATGATATAACCTACCTACTCACAACTTCAAAAGTCAATGTGATGTCCTTGAGAGATAAAAAGGAAGCAATTTACAACAAAATAATGTATTTAAACACGTACCGCCAGGACAGGCCTGGTCTTCAGGGCCTCAGACAGTGGCCAGAGCCCCCGCAAACGGGCAGCGAGAAAGCTGACACGCACGGAAAAGGCCGGCTGGTTCCATGTGCAGTTAAATCCTCACATGGAGCCCTATTCTTTGGGCTCTTGCTTTCCAGAAACTCAGAAATTTCCAAACCATCCATTTCTGGTTTCTTTGTGCCTAAGAGTTCAGTTCTCAGCTTATCCCTTCCCACACACAGCTTGGAAATCTCAGCTAAGTATCCAGGCCTGTCACTCTCAAGTCCCGTCTTCCAGCCAACATCAGGACTCAGTTTCCCCAGGTTCTCTGATACTTCCTAGTGAGGGTCGCCTTCCTTTCAGTTTCCAGTAACACGCTCATCATGTGCTTCCGAGGCCTTGCCAGAGGTGCCCTGACTGTCTGTGCTTCCACCGACAGTCCCTCCAGAGCCGTCCCGGCTTTTCCTGTCCAACGCCTCACGAAAATTCCAGCCTCTACCCACGATGCAATTCCAAACCCAACTCCACATTTTTAGGTATTTGCAATAGCTGCACCGCACCTCCCAGTTCCAAAAACTGCCTTAGTGTGTCTAAGCCACTACCACAAGCACGAGAACCGGGCTCAAGCAGTGGCCTTTGTGGTCTCCCGTTTGCGGCTGGAAGGCCGCTGGCCCTGAGGTCAGTGGTGTCCCGGCTGCGCCAGCCTCAGCCTCCTCGGCCTAACCCTCACCTGTGAGACTCTTTCTCGTTCAGGTTCCCACCTCCCCACTCCTGCTTTTCTCCCTCTATTTCTGAATTTCTTCTGCTTATAAAGGACTCTGGTAATCTGGGTTGAAGCCTAACCTCATTCATTAGGCCACAGTTTACCTGAAAATAACATCTTTAAAAGGTCCAATTTATAATAGGTTCACGCCCCCAGGGAAACAGGTAAGACTATGAACAGGGGCTACTTCGGGCTCCTGGCTCAGTCCACACTCCCTGTAACCTCCTCTCTCCCTCTGTGCCTTCCACACACACACGCACACACACACACCTGCACACACACACGCACACCTGCACACACGCACACATGCTGCACACACACACACATCTGCATACACCTGCACACACGCACACACTCACACATGCTGCACACACGCACATCTGCACACACCTGCACACATGCGTACACGCACCCGCACACACGTATGCACACACACGTATGCATACACCATGCACACACATGCACATGCACACCTGCGCACACA
>JAQZBX010025970.1:0-29219 GCA_029593785.1 Cabassous unicinctus | reverse complement strand
AAACCTACCTCTTAATACTCACCTCAGAACCTCTCTATCGTTCCCCTGCCATATATAACTGCTAATCTATTTCTGTCTCTGTAATTTATTTGCATTTACATTTTGCATAGACGGGGCCAAAAAATATATAGTACTGTTTTTGTCTAGTTTCTTTCACTTAGCATGCTTCCTTTTTTTAACCATTGATGGAAGATTATTAATATATTAGTATACACTACTTTCTATTGTTTGTTTTGGTAGTATTTTGCCCAAATATCACCCAAGTATTAACTTCTTGTAACATTAATGTACATATGTTCTGCATCAGAGAAAAACATTCCTATATATGCACTATAAGCCATATTCATTTTTCACAAGAAGTTTTGCTATCCTATATATTCCCATGTTTCATTTTTTAGCTTTCCTTCTAGTGATATACATGTACTTAGACTTTCCCTTTCAATCACTCTACATACCCATATGTTAGCGCTGCTAATTACAAAGCCTATGATGTACTTTCACCATTTTTATTCATTTCCAAACATTTACAATCAAGCTTTTTACAAATTCTGCACAGATTAAATCTTGGCTTTCCGTTCTATAACCACATTCTATTCTCTGGTGACTTATAGTCTAGCTATTAACTCCATAAGTGTACTCATTATATTTAGTTCATAATAGTAAAATCATACAATATTTTTCCTTTTGTGTCTGGCTTGCTTCACTCAACACAATGTCCTCCAGGTTCATCCTTGTTGTCATATGCTTCACAGCTTCATTTTTCTTACAGCTAAATAATATTCTATCATGTGTATATACAACAGTTTGTTTATCCATTCATCAGGTGATAAACATCTGGGTTGTTTCCATCTTTTGGCAATTGTGAATAATGTTGCTTTGAACATCGATGTGCAGATGTCTGTTCGTGTACATGCTTTCAGATCTTTTGGGTATATACCTAGTAATGGTATTGCGGGGTCCAATGTCAAACCTATATCTAATTTCCTTAGGAACCGCCAAACCATCCTCCACAGCGGCTGTACCATTCTACGTTCCCACCAACAGTCAACAGGCATTCCTATATCTCCACATCCTTTCCAAAATGTGTAGTTTCAGCATTTTGTTTTTTTTAATAGTGGCCATTCTAGTAGGTATGAAATGATATCTCAGTGTACCTTTGATTTGCATTTCCCTAATAGCCAATGATGTTGAACATGTTTTCATGTGTTTTTTTACCATGTGTATTTCTTTAGAAAAATGTCTATTTGGGTATTTTATCGTTTTATAATGGGGTCATTTGCCCTTTTACTGTTGAGTTTGTAGGATCTCTTTATATATCATGGATATTAGACCCTTGTTGGATGGGTGATTTCCAAACATTTTCTCCTATTGAGTAGGCTGACTTTTTACCCTCTTCACAAAGTCCTTTGAGGTGCAAATACGTTTAATTTTGAGGAGGTCCCATTAAGCTATTTTTTCTTTTATTGCCCATGCTTTGGGTGTAAGATTTAAAAGACCCCCTACCTACTAGAAGTTCTTGAAGATATTTCAGTACATTATAAGCTAGGAATTTTATGTTCCTGGCTTTTATGTTTAGGTCTTTGATCCATTTTGAGTTGATTCTTGTATAGGGAGTGAAATAGGGGTCCTCCTTCATTCTTTTGGTTATGGATATCCGGTTCTCCCAGCACCATTTGTTGAAAAGACTGTTCTGTCCCAGAGAAGTGGACTTGGTAGGCTTATCAAAAATCAGTTGAACATAGAAGTAGGAGTCTATTTCCTAATTCTCAATTCAATTCCATTGATTAATGTGTCTATCTTTATTCCAATACCATGTTATTTGACCTATTTGACCACTATGGCTTTATAATACATTTCAAAGATAGGAGGCATGAGTCCTCCAACCTCACTCTTCTGTCTTTTTTTAAATGTAGTATTTTTTTAAAGATACTTAGATTACATAAAGGTTACATTAAAAAAAAAAAATAGGGGATTCCCATATGCCCCGCTCCCAACCCCTCCCACATTTTCCAACATTTACAACATCCTTCATTAGTGTGGTACATTTGTTACAGTTGGAGAACAGATTTTGGAGCATTGCCACTAAGTGTGGATTATAGTTTGCATTGTAGTTTACACTCTCTCCCACAAAATTTTGTAAGTTATGACAAGATATATAGTAGCGTGTATCTGTCATTGCAATGTCATTGAGGACAATTCCCAAGTCCTGAAAATGTCCCCACATTACACCTGTTTTTCCCTTTCCCTCCCCTCAGAACCTCCAGTGGCCACTGCCTTCATATCAATGATAAAAGTTCTTCCATTGTTAGAATCACAATAAGTCTATAGTAGAATACCAGTAAGTCTACTCTAGTCCATCATTCATTCCCCAATCCTGAGGATTCTGGGATGGTGATGTCCACTCCACCTCTAGTTGAGAGGGGGCTTAGATACCATGGGGCAGGTGGATGAGAATATCTTGCTTGCAGTTGCAGACACTCTCTGTTCCTTGAGATGGTCGTTGTCCATCATCATCTCCTTGTTAGTTGTCCTGGGTGAGTCCAATGAACTGGAGAGTAGGTGTTGCAATTCAATGTGATTCAGGGCCCAGCTGGCACATAAACAGCCCAAAGATTTAAGTATCTTGGACACACACCTATCAACTCTATCACTAACTATAGGTTCAAATAGAAGTGGTAGAAGAGCCATGTTTAGGGAACCCACAACTGAGTCCAACTCTGTCCCACTGGGAAGCATAAGTTCCCAAGAAGGGCCCACTGGCAGGGCACCAAACTCCTGAGCTGTCTGCCCTACCTATAGTGTCTGGATGTCACTATAAATATTGAGGCAATATTTACTTTGGCAGTCAATGAGATCCTGCTGAGACGTATATAAGCATAACCTCTGGAATGACCTCCCAATTCACTTTGAAGTCTCTTAGCCAAATAAACTCATTTGTCTTTACCATTTCCCCCTTTTGGTCACTGTCTTTTTCCAGTTACATTGCTAGTTGGTGCTTGGTAGTAATCCCTCTGTGCTAGGGAGGCTCATCCCTGGGAGTCATATTCCACCCTGCGAGAAAGGTAATGCATTTATATGCTAAGTTTGGCTTAGAGAAAGGCCACATTTGAGCAACTAGGAGGCTCTCAGGAGGTAACTCTTAGGTACCTTATAATACTAGGCTAAGTTTCTATTTCAAAAGTAAAGGTTCGTAAGTACATTCATCAATATCAAGGGCCCATCAATATTCTTTCCTCCTTCACTAGTTCCTGTGCCTTTACTCAGGGGATTCTTGCTGTCCCATTAGAGAATGTGGGAGAGCTCATTAGAGAAAATCACGCATACATAGGTACATGGGGAGCCACTTTTATAGCAAGAAATCTTTAAACAATATTCACAATTATAGTAACATGACCTATATCAATATCAATGACAGGAAGTTACAATGCCACAATAAGTTCAATCAGCTATCACTTATACCTGTATATGCATTTATTGGGCTCTAATTGATTTAGTGTTTTACATGCATTTTTAAACACTTTGGCTTAAAAAATCTTTCCTAAAAAAACATGTAACAGCCAGACTGTGAACTGGTACATCAAGCAGCATGTTCATGACAAGTGAAAGTGCTGAGCATTGTAGTAAGTATATAAATGAGCTGGAGCTCTTGTTGAAGACTGTGCAATCAATCTCATTTTGAAATGAATGGGTTATCCTGATGATAGTTTTGTTTGTGTGTTTGGTACTCAACTGAATCCATTAGCATAAGTAGAACTTGCAGGTAGGTACTGCATCTCCTTTTCCTTAAACAACCAAACATCTTGTTGATAAACTGGTTTTCAGAACTGAATTTAATCTAGTTAATCTATCAGCATCAAACTTAAATAGAACTCACAGGAAGGAGATGCAAAAAAGTGAAGACTTTGCTCAATTAACTTTAGTTAATATTAACTTATACAGGCAGTGTTCTTTGATGTGTGTATGTGTGTGTATGAGAGTATGGGGAGAGAGGGGGGATGTAGAATTATATATAGGCACTATATATAATGTAGTAATATGTTAGTTTATACATGTCTCCAAAGACACCTTCTTTCTCCACGCCTGTAAACTCTAAAACCTTCACAACTTATGTTAGTGGGAGGGAGTACTGAGTAATCTACAGTGTCTAAATACCTGTGCCTCTGCTGCACCTCCTCATTACCCTAGTGATATGCAGCCAAGTGGGGAAATCTATTTTCATGATGAATGATATAGTCCATATCTCTGACAGAACAAAAAGAAAACAGGGAGCTAATTAACTTCTTGAAAGGAAAGTCAGCACAATTAAAGCAATCCTAGCTAACCTTCCTACATATCCACAACAACCATAGGTACAGATGGTTTTGGTGTCGCCAACTTTAAGAAAGGGAAAAGAGTCTTAATAGCTTCAAACTATTTGGAGGAACTTAGCGGATAATTTGAGACAAAATGTTTTTAATTAGCTAATACTGACAATCTAAAATAATAATAATAATTAACAAAGCTGTATTGTCAGTGCCTTACCATTTCATGGGAAGTTTTATGCCCCCCTCCTTTGGCTAATTGGATCATTTCCACATGAATGAAATACATGCTAAATTATTTACAGATAATTACATGGCTGTGCAGTTGCTAAAATATTAAGACACAGTTGTCCCACAGGAAACATTGCAACAGACATAGGCACATCAAGAAATGAATAGCTGTGGGGGGAGGTAATGAAGAGGAGTTATGAGAAAAGCCCACAGAACCACAGAACTAGAGGCAGCATTATTAAAATTAATTCATTTTTCAAGATATTACAGACATTTAAATTTTTTTCTTTTCCCCACCTTTCTCCTCTAAAATAATGGCTCAAGAAACAGCCACTTACGTTTGCTTAATCTAAAATATTGTATCAGAAATTAGACTACAGAAGCATTTTAATTAGATTTATAAGCAATATTCCACTCCCGATGGGCACTCTGTCACCCATGACTATAGAAAGGAGGGGTGCTATTATCTACAGAATAACTGAAATGAGCCAGTTGTTTAATTATGTCATTATTAATATCTAAACAAAGTGCTGCATATCACATTTGTGGACAGTGAAACTGAGTGTTTGCCTCTAGACTAATCTTAAATAGTAATATTAGGCACTGCACTCTTCAGGCCCTGTGAGCACTAATTAAACAAATTTTGCATCACTGGATCTTTAGTTAATAAGTCACTCAGTGTCATTTTTGAGCTGAAGAAGTTGCTCATGAAGTCACAGATGAGACTTAAATAGCAGCAACCTCTCAATCTTGAAGTTATTACACAGACAAAATGAATTAAGTTTTGTGTCTGCAATCCTCTTCCCCTCCAAATCCTAAAAATAATTCTGTTTTTTGTCTCTTTGCTTCACTGTATTCCTCTGTCATTCACAGGAGGTTCTTAGTGATCCAGCTTAGTTAAGGGATTTTTTTTATCTAGAATCAATAGGATGGATAAAGTTACACAGCCCTCTAAGCTGAGATGAAGGACTTTTCATAAATATGGGTGGAAATGTATCACTAAATTAAAAAATAAAAGACTAGAAAGTGAACCAAAGTGGAGAAAATGGCAGGGGAAGCCTTAAACTCTGAATATTTAAGGGACTTTTTTTGGAGTGCTGGTTTATTTTAGTTTCAGATGTCATTAGTAATTTGAGAATAAGTCTTGAAAAGAGATGCCTCAGAGAATCTGCAAGATGGTAAAGATACTGAGAAACGGATGGGGAGACTTCATCTTAAGAAATACTCATGATAAACGTAGATTACCAATAGGATTATTTTTGATAATTTTTTGAAGCCGATAAACATTAGAACGGGTTTTATGCACTTTGGGGCCCAGTACTTAAGATCCCAAGCTGTCACTTTATCACTACCATTTCTATTTTGCCTAGGAATAGAAACTTGAATGCTTTCTTAGCATGAAAAGGCTCTTCTCAATTTGCTTTCAAATTGTGAAGGCATCTATCTCCTTCCTTCCTCTACCCCCAGACCTATCACTGGAGATCACAAATCTTGAATTCTAAACCCTTCTCCAATAAAATGAATCAGGGTTCCTTGAAGAAATAGCTGATTCTGAGACTGGAGCAGGAAAGATACACGATGAGCCTGGAGCATCTTATAGTGCCAGAAAGTTAAAAAGAATTCAAATGGAAATATCACTCATACACACACACACACACACACACACACACACACACAAACACCGATGGAGGTATGTCAACAAGAAATAGGAGCCAAATAAAATAGCTCCCAATAGCCAATGCTGGCACAATTTGTGTAGCAAAATAAAGTATTAATGAAATTTTACCCAAAGTATATAAAATAAATATTCTTGAGTCCACACTGATATAAACAATTGATTGACTAAATTAATAAATGTAGGAGAAGAAACAAATCTCCCATGCACAACAATTCCAAACATTTTGATATTATAATGTACAGGCTGAAGTTATTTTACATAGGACTAGAAATTTATTATCTCAAAGTGGACCTGATATTATCTTAAAGTCATTGAAAACCATTGGGGTTTTCCCAACTCTTCCCCAAGAGGAAGGGAAGAGTCTCAGGAAAAGGATTAAAGGGGCTTTGGGAAACCAATTAAAGTTGTTTGCATCCCACCAAGTCCAGCTTATTTAGTAAGCCACTTGCATACCTTTTTTACAAAGTTTAGAAATATTTCTGCTTTCTAACAGTTTCTGGTTTCCAAATATTGAAAACTCTTAAGGAAAGCACCGTAAAAGTCTCAATGACCAAATCTGGAATAATTTGAGCGATAAAATAATAGTAATAATGGTAATAATGGATTAAAACTCATAATAGGAAACAAATATACTTTAGTCCATACTCATATAAAACTGTAACTCCAGTCTGATGATGAGAAAAACCATCAGACAAACCCAAATTGAGGAATATTCTACAAAGTGCCTTACCAGTATTCATCAAAACTGTCGTGGTCAAAAACAAAGACTGAAAAACTGTCACAGACCAGAGGAGCCTAAGAAGACAAAATAACTAAATTTACGGTAATATCCTTGGTAGGATTTTGAAAAAGTAAAAGGGTGTTAATGGGAAAACTGGTGAAATCTGAATTAAGTCTAGAGTTTGGTTAATAGTAATGTACCAGTGCAGTAATATAAAATAATAACATTAGGGGAAACTATACCTAGTAACAGGTATCTTTGCAACTTCTCTAAAAATTTTAATTCACTCCTATAGATATACATGCATGTATATGTGTACGTGTACGTGTATGTGTATGTGTATGTATATCAGCGATTCGAGAGATATATGTTAGAGATCTATATATATATTTATACGTATTTGGCTAATGAGTATATGGGTAATTTTTATTCTGTAATGACTATTTGGAGTACCTTTTATGTAGCATCAATGTGTTGGAGTAATTAATGACATGGTATAAATATATTTTACCTGTAATATTCTAGATAAGTGCTCTCTAGCAGGATTTTCTGAGATGATGAAAATATTCTGTATCAGGGCTGTTCAATATAGAAGCCACTATCCACCTGGACTACTGGACACTTGAAATGTGACTAAGATGACTGAGAAACTGAATTTAATTTAATTTTACGTTAATGTAAGTATAATAGCCACATATGGCTAGTCATTACTATATTGCATAAACTATCAGCTTGCCTCTACACTCAAAGCAAAGAAACAGAATCATTATTAATTTTATGTATTTAATAATAAGTCATATCATATGCAAACACCTATTATATCTAAGAAATAGAAATAATAGCATCACTTTAAAATATGAACTCACTTGTACTAAAGATAATAAACAATTATGGTTGTTAGCCAATGTGCCTTTGAAATTTAGGTGGTGGTGAATGCAAAGAGGTGAATTTGATGTATAGATAGGTTGTACCTGTTTTTTCGAATCATAGGCAGCCTGCATTTCCCTTCTTCTGTGCTTATAGATGAGATGTGTTGCTTTGAGCTCTTATGTTCTCTGTTTTCTTGATACACAGCCTGATGTGACCTGATGATATGTGACATGCTTGTCACTTTTTGTTAAAAATAAGTATGAATGGGCAAATATCCATGTAACTGGGATGTTTTCCCATTACTAGTTCCTGGCAGGTATTAATCTAACAGCATAGCCCTACATGGAAGAAACAAACAAACAAAAAGCATCAGCATTAAAAAGGCTCTGATGCCTCAACAAAAAACAGTTAAAAGATTAAGTTCAAAAGAAAGACAGCTCCTTACATTCTCAGGCTTCTGTTGTTTTGCCACTCCATGTTGTCTGAAATGTTGTATAATAATTATCTCCAAAGCAAGCAATCGGATATGAATGTGGTTTGAGATGAGAAATAGGTAGCAGAAACAAATGAACTAACCACCAGGATTTGTTTTTTGTGCAAAACATATTTAGGGAAGAGATAGAGATATAGTGCAGACAGTGTGTGATATAAGATCAGAATTGTTTCTTATGAGAATGCTTTTCATACTTGTCCAAGAGGCATTATACTTTAAGCCATGCTCTTAGTGATGCAGAAAATTTCTATTTATAATGCCATATGAATTCCACCTTCCACTATTATGAAAATGAGGAGTAACAGAAAGATACTCCATTTTCTTTCTGTCACTCTCAAAAATATTAAGTTAATAATATGAAAATGTATTTATCTAAATGGCTATCTTTTAAAAGTCAATGCAAGGCAAGAAACAGTGCAATGCAATTTGATTTAATTTATACGTGGTTGACAAAGATAACATATGGTTGAAAGAATGTATTTCAGCAAGTAAGAGTAAAACTAGAAATCATTTCAAGGAGGCAGAATATTCTAGATTTACCTTTAACTGTCACAGATAAAAAGGATTAATTAATGAAGTCTGCACTCCATAGATAAAGGACTCCACTGGAACTCTGTTAATTTTCTTGAAAGAGAAAGATAGTCCAGGCTGAATTTCCTCTTCAGCTTGAAATGGATTCCAGCTCTTCCTTTCTTTGTACCAGAAGAGAAAAAAGCCAAATATTAAAACTAAATATTAATCATAAACAGTGAATCAATAGCATTCTTAATTTTTTTCCTAAATATGCAATGCATACATAAAGTCATGCATCTCATATACTTTATAAGAAATCATCTAGAATCTTGAAAAAATTATAAGAACCTGAAATCTATCATATTTCATATAATTTATCATACTACAGAACATTAACATTACATAGTACTGCATTAATCAAACTAGATTCAATGTACATGATGAAGGAATCTGCTCTCTCATATTATTTATTCATTTTATTTATGTTTGGAAACAATACAAAATTTCTATTTATTGTAAATGTCTTTTCCATACTATGTGAAACAATTTTAATGTTATCTCAGAGGTAGGTAGAGCATACATAGGGAATAAAATCATTGTATTCATTAATGGAAATAACATTACTTTGGAAAGATTCACAGCAAAGAGTCTTACAGATGTTATGAAAATGTTAAAATCCACAAAGATTAGTATCAGTCTACAGTTAAATTTGAGGTTTGACAAACAAACGAAAGTTCACTTCAAATACTCATTTGTGTTAGTGTTTCAAATATTAAGCTGTTATTAAAGGTATAAGTAAATTACTTTTTTAAAAAGCGAATTTTTTTCCTTCACAACACATGGAAAACATTTCTGCAGTGTAAATGCAGACTTGGACACCACCTCCACAGACAATTTCTCAGGATTATATTTGTTTTGGTTTGGTGGCTCCCTATTGGATAATGAGAATAGGGAAAATGGCTAAGAAACTAACAATAAAAGGAAATAGGGAAGAAATATAGTGAATGGGATTTTAAATCTCCAAAATAGGGTAAAAGCATAACTGCAGGTAGAAGGACAAGAAGGAACACAAATTCAGTCTGACCATATAATTTATCATCCAAACTGAGATCATTTAGAGGTTTAGAAGAGACTAACTATGCTGAAACAACTAGCATAAACTATAACTACCCTAGCCACATGCAAATTTCAAGAATATTAGAGTAAGGAAAGCTGAATCACTGAAAAATAGAAACTGGCTGATTTTCACCAGCAATCTGATACTCAGAGTGTCTTGGAAGGAGAAAGGTCTTTCTTCTTTCCATTGATTGTCAAGCTTACTAATTAATGGATAGAGCTAAACTGAAAAATATTTAAAACCTTGCTAACTAGTGTAATTGGTGGAGGTACAGGTGTTATGAAAATGTCAAAGTCCACAGATATTAGTAGCAATCTACCAATTAGATCTGAGATTTGACAGACAAATGAAGATTCACTTCAAATACTATTGTAAGTTTTAAATATTAAGCTATTATTAAAGATACAAGGAAATTACTTTTTAACACAAACAATGCACAGAAAACACATAACAGATAAGATGCCACAAACAATGGGACACGTGAAGAAATCTGGTTTTGTTATAAAAGCAAAAACAGCAACAGCTGTTTGTTGAGTGCCAGCTATCTCCTGGGTGCTATACTATCACACGGTTGAATGAAACAAGTTCAGAAATGTCAAGTACCTTTTCCAGAGTCACATAGGTGACATCCTTATCTTGGTCTATGTGACATCACCCTTTCCCCTTTACTACAATGGCTCTCTTTCCACACATTTAATAATGTTTATGTCTGTGAGCATGATCTGAACTTAATTCTCTGTAAGAGATTGTTTTAATCCCTCATTTGTAATTTAAAGCACAGACCGCTGTGGGATATGTGAGACCAGTCTGAGATCAACAAAAGCACAAAGGCTCAGCAATTTTCTCTCAAAGGGCCATGCCAGGATTTCCTGTCTGATTATCTGTTACTCAATTTCTGAATACATACCTGTAGGTTGTATGCATCATGCACCTTGAACACTTAGTACTGCTATGTACATTTCTTTGGTAGTTAGGTCAAAAGATGCATGTGGAATATTGTTCCATGGGTTGGTTCTTAAGTATTATGATTCAAATTTTTTATTCATAGTATTTATATGTACTTGTTTTTTCCACTTTTGCCTCTCTTATTCTTTGTTGTACCCACTCCAATCAGGTCTGTTCCTTCCCCCACTCTACTGAAACTTTGATGAATCTAATCGTTAATGCTTAGTCCCGTCTTTACCATCTCTAATAGGAACAAATGACAGTTTATGATTCTATCCTGCCTGAATCATTTCCTTCATTTGTGGATTTTTCTCCCTCTCTTTTGCTTGTTCCTTCTCGTCTCCTCAACCGTAAATGTTGGCTTACATTGGGGCTCATTTTGTTGTTATTTTTGTTGCTATGTTTTAAACATTTAATTTGAAATACTTTCAAACATACAGAAGAGTTACAAAAGTAGCACAAACCTCATACAGAGAATTCCAACATATCCCTGATACCCAGATCCAGCAATTTTAAAATTTTGCCACACTTGTTGAATCATTCATTCTCCCTCCCTCTCCCTCTCCCTCCTCTCTCTCTCGCTCTCGCTGTGGCTCTGGCTCTCCTGCTCTTGCTCTCTTCTCCTTCTCTCAATTTCTATATATCTTCCTATTGATCTATTAATTAATCCATTTCTGAACACATACATATAAGGTGTATACATCACACTCCTTGAACACTTAATACTGCTTGTACATTTCCTAAGAACAAGAATATTCACTTATGTAGCCACCTTATAGTTATCAAGTTCGAGAAATTTAGTGTTGATATAAAACTTAAAGAATATATTCCAATTTTTTCATATGTCCCATGAATGTCTCTTTGAGTCTTTTCTCCTCCCTTGCTAGATTCAATCCAGAATTTTCTAAGGCATTTAATTGTAATTGTCTTTTTATTTGCTCTTTCTTTTTTCAAATTGGAACATAAACTTTTCCATATCAACCACACTCAAGCATACCATTCAGTGGGATTAATCACTTTCACAATATTGCAGTACTCTCACAACCTTCCATTACTAAAACTTACCCTTCTCCCCAAAAAGAAACCCTATACCCATTATGCATTTACTACCCATTCCCCCCACCTCCACACCTGCCAAACTATACTCTAATTTCTGTCTCTATGCATTTGCATATTCTTTATTTTCTTTGTGGTTACCTTGGTGCTTAAATTTGACATCCTAAATCTATAACAATCTTGTTTGTTCTGGTACCAACCAAACTTCAATAGTATGCACAAATTATGTTCCTATAGCCCTCTGTCCCCCACATTTAAGTAGTTCTTATCACAAATTACATATTTATACATTGTGAGCCCCAAACCCATTGATTTATCATTTCATTTTATGCATTTGCCTTTTCCTGTAGGAAGTAAAAAAGTGGAGCCACAAACCAAAAATACTGTAATACTGGCATTTATATTTAACCATATTGTTACTCTCACCAGAGATCTTTAATTCTTCATGTGACTTCAGTCAATTGTCTATTGTCCTTTCCTTTCAACCTGCAGAACTCTCTTTAGCATGGCATGCAGCACTGGTCTGATGGTGACTAACTCCCTCAGCTTTTGTTTAGCTGGGAATGTCTTCATCTCACCCTCATTTTTGAAAGAAAGTTTTGCCAGATATAGAATTCCTGATTGGAAACTTTTTGCTTTCAGCACATTAAATATGTTATCCCACTGCCTTCTTGCCTTCATGATTTCCTATGAGAAATCACTAAATCTTATTGAGGCTCCCTTGAAGTGACAGTTTACTTCTCTCTTATGGCATTCAGAATTCTCTTTATCTTTGGAATTCAACAGTTTGATTATAATATGCTGGAGTGTGGGTCTCTTTGGGTTTCTCTTGTTTTGAGTTCATTGAGCATCTTGAATGTGTATATGCATGTCTTTCATTAAATCTAGGAGCTATTCACCCATCATTTTTTTGCATATTCTCTCTACCCATTTATCTCTTTTCCTTCTGAGTCTTCCAAATTGAGTATATTGGTACACTCAGGCTCTGTTTGCTTTGCTTCATTCTCTCTTCCTTCTGCTCCTCAGACTAAATGATTTCAATTGTCTTATCTTTAAGTTCTCTGTTTCTTTTTACTGCCAGATCCAATCTACTGTTGAAATCCCCTGGGAAATTTTTATTTCTTTTACTGTGGTCTTCAGCTCTTTCATAATTTCCAACTCTCTATTGATATTCCCTTTTTGTTCATCTATCATTTTTTTATCTCCTTTAGTTCTTTGTCCATGTTTACCTTTAGCTCTTTAAGTATATTTAGGGCCATTTTTTCTAAAGTCTTTGGTATATTCCAGATCTTGTCTTCCTTATTGATGGTTTCTAATGTTTTAATCTTCTCCTTTGCCTGGAACAACTTTTCCTGTATCTTTGCATTGTTTGTAAACTTTTGTTGGAACCTGGACATTTGGATATTTTAAAGTGTTGTCACTGAAATTTAGACTCCTCTGAGACATGCTTCTTAAGCTTGTATACAGCTAGTGTTATAGCAGAGCTTTTCTTGAATGTCAGGAGCCAAAAACAAAAAACAAAATAAAACAAGAAAACAAGAAGGATAAAAAAAAAAAAACAGAAAGAAAAGAAAACACCTTTGCCAGTCTTTGCAGATTGACATATGCAAGAGTTCTCCTTCAGAGCTTATCCATATAATGAGTTTCAAGAATAGCTCCAGGCTAAAGCATAGAGGCCTTCCTGATCCTTTTCTGTGGCTACTTCTTATCTTGGGCATGTGTGTGTATGTGTGGCCCTAGTAATTTCCCTGTTTACACAGTTACAAATGTTCCCTCTTTCCTAGGTAGTAGTTGCTTCAGGGTCCCAGGCACTGCACTTCATGTCCTACAGCCAGCAATCCCTGTCCCAGGCAGCTCGACTTGACTGTTTTCTTACAGTGTTCTGTAAGTGAGTTGTGTGTCTGTAAGTGACTTGACTGTTTTCCTACAGTGTTCTGTAAGTGCTACATGCTGAGCAAATTCTGGAACACTAAGTCCCTCAGGCCACCACCAGACATATTGGGCAAGGCATGCATGCTCCCAGTATGTGCATAATGGTTACTCTGTTCCTCTGGAACCAGAGCCAGGAATCCATATTGGGACCATAGGCAGCTCTGGGCCAAGCTGGTGATGGGTGGGGGAAGGACCAGCCTAGGCACAAGATCCTATCACTTTTAAGTAGCCTTGTTCTTCACTTGGTGCTCACACTATTACTACAGTCTTTTAACTTTTTCTGGAGCTTTGAGAAAGGTGTTTTCTGCCAGTTCTTTCTGGATGTTCAAAGCCCCTGTGAGCAGATGGAGCCCTGAAGCATCTCATTCTGCCATCTTCATTAGGGCAGTGTGAGCCTATCTAGTGCTCATTCTTTGGTCCTTTTTTCTCTCTACTCATACCATTGGTTATCACATTTAATAATATATAGCATATATATGAAATTTACTCCCAAATTTATTTCTCCTGCCTGGATCTCTCCTCTGAACATCAGGGTTGTACATCACTTAGATGTTTAATAGGTACTTCAGATTTAATGTATCTAAAAACAAGCTCCTAATATACATCCCCCATCCTCCCCCCCAAAAAAATAAAAGTAAAAAATCTTACTGTTCCCAAAGTCTTGCTCCCAAACAGTCTTCTCCATCTCAGGAAATGACAACTCCACACAGGTTGCTCCACAGACCTTAGACTTCTTTTTTACTCTCATATTAAACACCTGATCCATAAGCAAATACTGCTTCAAGTGATATCAAATATAAAGCCACATGCCCCCACCACGACTACTACTATCATATGTTCTCTATTAACTCGCTGCAAAAATAACTGGTCTCTCAGCCTCAACACTTTTTCCAGAACCACATATACTTCATTCCCTTAAAGAGTAATCCTTCTTTACTGATTGCTGTTACACCTCTGCTCAAAATTTCCAGGGACATTCCAACTCCAAATTCCAAAGTCCTCACGATGGCTTGCAAGTACTTAAATAATTGAGCTCCTTGTTCTTCTCTGATCTCCTCTTCTACCATTCTTTCCTTTGCCCATCTGTTTCAACCACACAAGCCTCCTTGCTGCTCCTTGAGCACAGCAAACATACTCCAAACTCAGCCTTATTCTTTGCTGTTCTCTCTCCTTGGAATGATCTTCCAGATATCTTCCATGGTTTGCTTTATCACTACCTTAAGTCTCAGCAAAAATGTGACTTTATCAGTAAGACCTTCCTTGATTACAATTCCTAAAACATTATCAACCACTCTCCATCCACCTTCTCTGCTCTATTTGTGTGTGGGGGGGGAGGGCGGGTACCGAATTACTTTATTTGAAAGAATGGCAAAAATGAAAGAACTTAGTGGATATTGATACAACTTACAGAAAATGTAAAGATAAACCCAACAAACATGCACTGCTGTGGTGACCATGGAAGTCACCCTGTGGCTCTGGGGAAGCCGGCATAAGGCTTGGCTCTCTTCGTCACTGTTTCCCAGAGACTGCTTGTCAAAGAGACTCTGCCAAGCCAGAATCCAGGACCCCCATCTTGTGCAAGTTGGTTATGTAGTCAATCAATTATTTGATGGACTTCACCTGCTCATTCAGTAATGGGTCTCAGTGAAATCACACGAGTGTGGATCGATTTTGTCAGTGGCCAGTTTGTGCAGTTCCAGTAAGTGACTGATTCAGTTTTTCCAATGTAACGCAACCTCATTGCATTCTGCCTGCTTTCCCTTGCGTCTCATTCTGGTTTCTTGATTTCCTGAAGGAAGATTCAGCCACCTTGTTGGTTCGCATGAGTTTCTCAGCATGTTCCTTCTCATGAGATTGATGGCAAAGTTTTTCAAGGCCACATCACCACAGCTAAAGTAGTAAGACAATGATAGGTAGACATAAGAGGCATGGAGCTCCAGGTTGATGTGGTGGTTGATGGCTGCCTCTGAGTCCTGGTTGTAGTTCTGGCACTCCTGCAAAGGGGGCATGGTAGTCATGGTGGGCGATTGAGGAGAGGCAACAGCAGCTGAGCCATGCTGGAGCGGTGGCTGAGGGCTGCTGCAAGTGGCTGGCGGACAGAGAGAGCACAGGATACAAGCAGTGTTGAAGCAGGAAACCTCGACGACTCTGTGAGACGTCACTGCTCTATTTTTTAAATACCATTTAATATCAGATATATATGTTTTTTCTTTTTTACTGTTTTCCCAAATAAAACATTTAAGTACTGTAAAGACAAACATTTGTGTCACTTTGTGATGGTTTGTCTTATATGTCTTTTTGGCTAGGCCAGAGTACCCAATCATTTAATCTAACAACTGAAATAGGTGGTGCTGTGAAGCTATTTTGTAGTTATGATTACATTTATAATCAGTTGGTTTTAAGCAAAAAAGATGACCTTCAAAGAGGTGGGTGGACCTTATCCCATTAGTTGGAGGACTTAAGAGCAAAAGTTGAATTTTCCTAGCGAAAACGAAATTCTACCTCAAGACTGAAGCATCTAATCCTGAGTTTCCGGCCTGCTGGCCTGTCCTACAAATTTCTGGCTTGCCGAGTCTTACAATTAACTTGAGCCAATTTCTTAAAATAAATCATATATATATATACACACACATATATATGATGTGCACACACACAATAGTGGTTCTGTTTCTCTGGAGAACTCTGACTGAAATTATACTTTTTATTTACCACTCTATCCTCAGTTCCTCCAACAAAGCCTAGCACAACATAGGTACTCAATAAAAATAATTATCTGATGAATAAATAAATGAATGTGAATAGCACTTATAATCATTTGATGGCAATTTTGTTTATCTAGGATATTCAATCCACATCTCCTGTGGTCTCTTCAGCTATATAACTTTTTAAATTTCTACACAGAATCTAATGTGCAGGATCATGTCTGTCTGTGGTACTTCAAATTCAATCGAGTCAGCAAACATTTTTTATGCTCCTACTATATGAAATCACCCTGTTATGTATTCTGGATATAAAAATATAATGAATACACATCCTTAGTTTCAAGGAGTTTATAGACCCAGTAACAAGATTAGGGAACATAATTCTTCATAGGAACCAAGCTTGTATAGCGCAGATAGTATCTTAGTCAGATGCTAGCCTTCAGAGGGACATTTATGGGTATGTTTCCAGAAAGACATGCCTAAAATGTAATTATTGAAACCTATGGTCACAACTTCAAAGACTGTGGAATCCAACATGCAAAAAAAGTGAATGAAGTAAAAAAAAAAACAGTAATTTTTAAACTGCTAGATGTGAAATTAAGCATAATGATTCCCAGGTTATATTGCTTTTAAAGCACATTTCAGACTAAAAAAAATAGGAAGAAAACTACATCCAGGCACCATATATAGCATGACCCAAGGACAACCAACTTGTGATTTCTGATCTAAAGTAACTATAACATAGTTATGTTTTCCATCTTTGTTGTAATCCTCATTTGTTGGCCAGTAGTCTTTATATAATCCAGAAAAAAACGTATGCACAAACACCAAAAATATGTCAATTTTATCTAGCTCTAGCATGGGGAAAACAGAGTGCTGATTCTAGACAATCAAGTCTAATTGTTAAAGAACAAATAGTCCTGTTGTGGGGCAGTATACTTTGTCTAGTTGCCTTATTGTGAGATAAATGAAGAAGAAGGCAGGAAGGGGAAGAAGAAGGAAAATACCTTGATAAAATTCCAGTCCCTTTGTGCTCAATCTCAAAGTCTCCACAAATGACAATAAATGGGCTTGAGGTTCTCAAGTATTAATAATAATTACCTTTAAAATCATTTTCATTCAATAAATATTTTGGGGTACTTGCTACATGCAAGGCACTGTATTCAACTCTGGGATATATGGTGAGCATAGTCCTTGAAGTCAT
Organism: Cabassous unicinctus; assembly: GCA_029593785.1. Lineage (NCBI taxonomy): Eukaryota > Metazoa > Chordata > Mammalia > Cingulata > Chlamyphoridae > Cabassous > Cabassous unicinctus. The sequence goes on along the minus strand of JAQZBX010025970.1, from coordinate 11,456 downwards.
GTAGCCACACTGAAACAGATATTCTCCTTAGGAAGACAGGTCAAATACTGAATGCTAAAGGAAGACCTGCATTTTTGAGCCAAATATTGCTTTTCCTATGAAAATAAATTGGCATCTGATTTATCAAATATTAACTGTTTGTAAAATTTTTACTGTGAACTGATTACATGCAGTCAGATTAATTCTGGATAAATATGTTTGTTTTTTTTAAAACTGTATTTAAAGGGCAATGTAAATCTCTTGAGGGAAACTGGCCTGTGATGTTCACACCCAAGCGCTGTCACCATATGAAGCCTTGTGCAGAGCAGCTTTAGGTTTCCCATGTTCTGTTTTCCTCTCAAATGCAGCATATGATAAATATTTAAAAATTACTGCAAGCACTTGTAGAAAAGAGTTGGTAATTTTGGTTGATTGTGCAATCTGGAAAAGGTTAGCATCTGGACTGGAATGGTCTGCACTGGATTTGAAATTTAGAGAGAGGGTCAATATATTTTCCAGGTTGTATAAAAGCATGAAAATAATGTGCTGCCAGACATGGGTATGGTGCTGGAAAGGGAATGACATGGTTGAGCACAGATTATATGTAAGCTGAATGGATGAGGGGATTGAGCCTACACTCTGCAAGCCTCAAATGCCATTTAGGAGAATTATATAGATAGTGGTGAACTAAATAAAGGTGTCTGAAGGAGAGTGGTAATAGTAAGCAGAATAATTTGTGTGAGCAAGAGCTTAAATACAAAATGATCAATTAAGAGAACAGACTAATTCTCTGAAAGCCATTTTGTTAAAGGACACTTTTCTGGCAGAAAGAGATACAGTTTGCCAAATGTCAAATTCACTTAATGACCAAATCGATGAATGATCATTTCGCCAAATTGCTTTACCCAGCAAAAAAACTGGATTTTAATGATGAGTTATAAAATCTGAAACAATGGAAGGTTTCAGCAAGCTTTGCAAACTCTTTTACTCAAAAGATTTGTTTTTGCTATACTCATTTTGCCCTATCTTATCTTTTTTATTTTTTTATTTTTAGGTACCAGAGCAGGGATTGAACACAGGACCTTATATGTGGGAAGTTGGCGCTCAACCACTGAGCCATGTTGGATACCCTGAGTTGGTTTTATCATTTGTTTGCTTGTAGATTGCTTTTTTGTTTTTAGGAGGCACCAGGAACCAAACCTGGGACTTCCAATGTGGGAAGCAGGTGCTCATCTGCTTGAGCCACATCTATTCCCCTTCCCTACATTTTCTTTTTTTTTTTTAATTTTTAATTTTTATTTTTAAAGAAGCTTTAGATTACATAAATGTTATATAAAATATATATGGGATTCCCAAATGCCCCACACCTCCTGCCTTCCACACATTCCCACATTGACAACATCCTTCATTAGTGTGGTACATTTGGTACAATTAATGAACAAATATTGAAGCATTGCTACTACCCATAGACTATAGTTTACATTGTACTTTATACTCTGTCCTGCACAATTTTGTACATTATAACAAAATATATAATGGCCTGTATCCGTCATTGCAATGCCATGCAGGGCAATTCCAGTGTCTTGAAAATGCTCCCATATTACACATATTCTTCCCTCTCCCTCACCTTAGAACCTCTGATGGCCACTGCCTTTATCAATGATGAAAGTTCTTCCATTGCTAGAATAATGATAAGTCTATAATGGAGTTATAATAAGTCTACTCTAGTCCATTGTTCATTCCCCAATCTTAAGGATTTGGGGATGGTTATGCCCACTCTGTTTCTGACTGAGAGAGGGCTTAGGTCTATGGGACAGATGGATGGGACTATCTTGCTTGCAGTTGCAGACACTCTGTTCCTAGGCATGGGCATTGTCCATCATCATCTCCTTGGTATTTGTCCTGGGTGAGTCCAATGAACTGGAGAGCAGGTGTTGCAACTCTGCTGAGATTCAGGCTTCAACTGGCACAGGAACAGAACTAAGATTAAGTTTCTGGGACACATATTTAACAAAGTATAGTACTAATTATAGGTTCAAATAAAAGGGGCCAGATTAAACCCACCCTCATTAAATTGGGCCACATTTTACCTAAAAATAATTCAAGGTATTATCTACAATGGGTCCCTCCCATCAGGGAAGCAGATAAAGATTAAAAACGTGTGTTTGTTTGAGTATATAATTCAACCTACCACAATTTGTATCACCTCAATTAAATAGAAGTCATATCATCTACTCTTGTAGTGATTACAGTGCTTGAATGCTATGGGATGGGTTTAGGAAAGAAACAAAGATATAAGAAAATAAAACAAGGATTAGACAAACATAATTTTAAAAAATTATATTTTTTTTAAAATGTTGCCTAATATGAATTGAACACTAATTATTTTATTAATAAGATCAAAAATTACTTTTTATTTTAAAATTCTGTCTTGTGGTCACAGAGTTCAAGTGGCTAGAGTACTCAAAAGTCAAATATTTTTATATCATTGCTGAATTGGCAATTTAGTTTATACTTAACAGGATACCAACTGTGCTGAGATGCAAGAGACCTGTATCTAATCCCAAATTTATTATTAATTTTGTTAAGTACTTTCAGGCAAATGATTTAATCTCATTCTGCCTCAGCTTTCTCATTGGCCAATTGGAAATAATATTTATGTGTCCCATGTAACCTACAGGGCAACTTTGTGAAGAAAATAAGATAGGAGAAATATAACGTATTTTTTGATGCTGAAAGATAAATAAACCACACCATAAAAATGTATTGGCTTGATGTTTCTTCATTAATGGTAAAAGAATCCAATACACTACTTTCATAATGGATAGAACATCTAGGAAGAAGATCAATAAGGAAATAGAAGACTAGAAGAACAGACAAATATAGAAAAATTCACCCAACAACAACAGAATACACATTTTTTCTCAAGTGCACATGGATAATTCTCCAGGATACACCATTTCTTGGGTCAGAAAACAAGTCTCAGTAAATTCAAAAATATTGAAATCACACAATGTATCTTCTCCAATCACAGCAGAAAGAACCTAAAAATCAATAACAGAAGAGGAAATAAAAAAATTCACAAATATGTGGAAATTAAAAAACATACTTTTAAACAACCAAAGGGTTAAATTGGAAAACTCAACAGAAATTAGGAAATAGCTTGAGGCAAATGAAAATGCAACATACCAAAACTTATGGGATACGGCAGAAGTAGAACAGAGAGGGAAATTTATAGCTCTAAATGCTTATATTACAAAGAAGAAAGATTTCAAATCAGAGAACCAACCTCAAAACTGGAAGAACTGGAAAAATAAAGCAAACTAAATTCAAAGCAAGCAGAAGGGAAAAAAACAAAGATCAGAGTTGAGGCAAATGAAATAGAGAACAAAAAAACAGTAGAGAAAATCTACAAAGCCAAAAGGTGGTTCTTTGAAAAGATCAATATAATCAAAAATCTTTCAGCTAGACTAAGTAAAAAAGAGAGAGGACACAAATAACTAAAATCAGAAATGAAAGGGGGATATTATTTTCAACTCCACTAAAATAAAAAGGGCTGTAAGAGGAACTATGAATAATTTATGTCAATAAATAAGACACTCTAGATAAAATGGACAAATTACTAGAAACACACAAACTACCTACACTGACTCAAAAAGAAATAGAAGATATCAACAAATCAATTATTTATAAAGAGATTGAATCCATAATCAAAAACTTCCCAACACAGAAAAGCCCTGGACCAGTTAGCTTCACAGGGTATTTTTGCCAAACACTAAAGAAGACTTAAAACCAATCCTGATCAAATGTTTCCAATGAATTAAAGAGGAACACTCAATTCAACAAAGCTAACGTCACTCTCATACAAAAGTCAGATAAAGATACCACAAGAAAAGAAAATTACAGACCAATATCTTTTATTGATGCAAAAATCCTCAACAAAATACTAGCAAACTGAATCCAACAGCACATTTAAAATTTATACACCATGATCTAGTGGGATTTATCCATTGGTGTACAAAGGTGGCTCAACATAAGAAAACCAATTAATGTAATTCATAATGTCAACAGAATGAAGGAAAAAACCACATGATCATCTCAACTGATACAGAAAAGGCATTTGACAAAATCTGGCATCCCTTCTTCATAAAAACCCTTAGAAAAATAGGAATAGAATGAAATTTCTTGAACACAGTAAAAGGCACATATGAAAAATACACAGCTAACATCCTACTTAATGGTAAAAGACTGAAAGCTTTGCCTCTAAGATCAGAACAAGACAAGGATGCCCACTGTCACCACTGTTATTTAACATTTTACTAGAAGTTCTTTCCAGAGCAATTAGGAAAGCAAAAGAAATAAAAGTCATCCAAATTGGAAAGGAAGAAGTAAAGCTTTCCCTATTTGCAGATAACATGATCCTATATACAGAATATCATGAAAAATCCACACAAAAAAATCTCCTAGAGCTAATAAATGAATCCAGCAGAGTGGCAAGGTCCAAGATGAACACCAAAAAGTCAGTAGTGTTACTATGCACAAGCAATGAACACTCACAGGAGGAAAAAATCAGGAAAAAAAGTTTCATTTAAAATAGCAACAAAAAGAATCAAATATCTAGGAATAAATATAAACAAGAATGTAAAGGACTGGTACACAGAAAATTACAAAACATTGCTAAAAGAAATCAGAAAAGATCTAAATAAATGGAAGGACATTCCATAGTCATGGACTGGAAAACTAACTATTGTTAAGATGTCAATTCTACCCAAAGCAATTTACAAATGCAATTTAATCCCAATAAAAATTCCAACAATCTTCTTCGCAGAAATGAAAAAGGCAGTCATCAAATATATATAGAAGGGTAAGGGGACCCAAATGGCCAAATCCATCTTGAAAAAGAAAAATGAAATCAGAGGACTCCCACTCCCAGTCTTAAAACTTATTACAAAGCCACAGTAATCAAAACAATATGGTGGGAGCCGATGTGGCTCAGTGGTTTGAGAGCTGGCTTCCCACTTACGAGGTCCCAAGTTTAATCCTCTCAGTCCCGGTAACTCAATAAATAAATAAATAAATAAATAAATAAATAAATAAATAAATAAATTGGTACTGGTACAAGGAAAGAAATATAGATCAACGGCCTCCAATTGAGACCTCAGAAATCAATCTTCACATTTATGGGCAACTGATTTTTGACTAAAGGGCAAAGACCACTCAAATGGAAAAGAACAGTCTCTTCAACAAATGGTGCTGAGAAAAGTGTTTTCCCATTTGCAAAAGAAAGGAGGATTCCCTACCTCACCACCATAAACAAAAATCAACTCAAAATGAATCAAAGACCGAAACATAAGAGCCAGAACTATAAAACTTCTAGAAGAAAATGTAGGGAAGCATCTTCAAGAACATTTGTTAAGCAATGGTTTCTTGGACTTTGCATCCAAAGCACAAGCAACAAAAGAAAAAACATAGATAAATAGGCCTCATCAAAATTAAGTTTTGTTCCTCAAAGGAATTTATCATGACAGTAAAACAACCACCTACATAATGGGAGAAAATATTTGGAAACCACTTATCTGAATATATAAATAAATCATTCAACCTAACAACAAAAAGACAAGCAACCCAGTTAAAAATTGGCAGAACACTTGAATAGACATCTCTCCAAAGAATATATACAAATAGCCAAAAAGCACGCATGGAAAGCTACTTAGAGAAATGCAAAACAACACCGCAATGAGATAACATTCACACCCAGTAGAATGGCCATTATTTTTTTTTTAAATTATAAGGGTTGGAGACAATGCAGAGAAATAGGAACACTCATTCATTGCTGGTGGGAATGTAAAATGATGCAGCTGCTGTGGAAGACTATTTGGCAGTTCCTCAGAATGTTAAGTATAGACTTAGTATATGACCTGGCAATATCTCTTGTAAGTATATATCCAAAAAAAGTGAAGGCTGGGACTCGAGCAGATATTTTCACACTGATGTGCACAGCAGCATTATTCACAATTGCCAAAAGATGAAAGCAGCCCAAGTGTGGTATATACTTACAATGGAATATTATTCAGCCATAAAAAGGAATGGAGTCCTGATACATGTGACAATTTGAATGAACCTCCAAGGCATCATGTTGAGTGAAATAAGCCAGACACAAAAGGATAAATTTTGTATAATCTCACAGACATGAAATAATTAAAATAAGCAAACTCACAAAGTCAGAATCTAGACTATAGGTTACCTGGGACTTGGTGAGGATAGGGAACAGGGAGTTTAGACTTACAATGTATGTAGTTCCTTATTGGATGGTGGTGATGGTAATACAATATTGTAAATGTAATTAACAGTACTGAAATATATATCTGAATGTGGTTTAAAAAGGGAAATGTTGGATTGTATATATGATAATAGAATAAATTTTTTTCAAAAAAAATCCATGAAACTGCATTCCACAAGTAGTGAATCCTAAGTTAAACAAAGAGCTATAGTTAATAGCACCATTATAAAAATGTGTGCTCATCAGTTATAACACCAACGCAAGGTGTTAATAATAGGGTGGTATATTGAGATCCTGTGTTTTATGCATAATTGTTCTGTAAATCTACAACCTCTCTAATAAAAATTCAAAAATAAAAATAAATAATTTATTGGTAACTACGAGGGATACCAGAAAATATGGTATTAATATAACAGCACAAATCTTCTTCCACTACTAATCAAACAGAAGCCTTTTCTTTGAACTGAGATAACACTCTTTAAATTAAAACAAAAAATGTTCTATACCTGTACTTCCATTCTCAGCAATAAGTTAGATTAAGTATTTTTAAATGTTCATCTACTCATTAAAAATACTGGATGAAATATGAAAAACATCCATCAATCTTTATAAATTGTTTGCCATTTGGCTTCACTCAAAGAAAGACTTTAACATTTAAAAATGAAAAGTTATGATTGGTCTCACTTAAGAGGAAAAGAAAATTTAAATACAAAAATAAGAAAAACCCACAAAACAGCAAAATAGCAACAAAGAATCAGACTGCCCATTAACTATCATTAGGTTTACCCATTCAACCAAGAAAATAACCATTACAGAATCTTAGAAACAATAAACAAAAAGAACAGTTAACTATAATTATATTCATTTATTCCAAAATGAGGGAAAGCATGCATACAAAATATATTAGAAATATGGCCAAAATTGCACATAAAAACATTATAATTTAAATTCCTTATATCCACTCTTCATTTTACTGAAAATTATATACTTCCATTTGGTTTAGTGCTTATGAGTCATTTTGTGTTTGTTTAGCTTTGAAAAATCCTATAATTCACATAATTCTTCTGTTATTGTTGTTTATCAGAAAAGTCAAAAGGAAAAATATATTATTCAAAGACTCAATAAATGAATAAAAAGCACATGTGAAATACTACAGACATTAAGTTAAAACATTATTAATTTTATAGTTAAATGCCTTATTCTCAGAAATGTTGGTCAGAAATAATATCCTAAAACATCTGCCCCTCCCAGCTTCTTAAAAATTATGCCTAAGTGATATTTGGTCACAAGCTTTGAGTATTGATTGTATATCTCCATTTTACAATGCTGCTATTTCCCTGTAGAGTTTTCCAATATGCAAATCCCATAGGTTGTAGCACACTATGGAGCAAGCAATTCTGCTGCACTGGGCATCCACTAAGGCCCAGAGAGAAACTAGGGTATTAATATGGGACCCCAGCAATGACCATACCTAGGAAAAGATTTAGCTAATGAAAAAATAATAATAGAGTTCAATTTAGAAATGAAGAAAAGAGTGTTTCCAAAGAATTTTTAGAGAACAAATTACAGAGTTAAGTCCATTAGAATTCAAGAAAAACCTTCTATTTTTATTGCAATGCAGTAAGCAAAACCTTGCCACTTCATATTCAAATTGTCTTCCTTCTGATCATTGTTGAATAACTTATACTGCTGATAAATCCATAGCTTTACTCAAAATTTGAACAAGGGTTCAAATGGCAGTTGAAATGGGAGTCCAAGTTTTAGTCTCTCCTTTGTTTTCTGATCAAGTGACCTTGAACAACTTGATAAGTCTTTCTAGGATTTTTAATCTTTATAATCACCTAGCCAAGGAAGCTACTTAGCATTTGTTACAATTTTAAAATTCTATAAACTTAAATGTAAGGTCTTATTAATAATTTATAAAATAAAACTAATCTCTACGATTTTATCCTAATTTTTAACTTTTATTATTGAAATTAGTTCAGTATAGTCCTGTATATACAATTACTATACCTTTACATACCCTACCAGCTAATTTCCTAATATCTTTACTGGCACTCAGACTAAGCCCATTTCATGTCGTAATTTATTTTATGAAATGTAGAAGGCACATTTACTACCACAGTGATAAATGATTTTACCTAGTTAATGTCAATACTTTACAAAATGCTGAATTGACTTGGTAATCATTCAGAATATATTGAAATGCTCCATACATGCCAGATCAGGATATTTCATGAGTGGTTTTCCATTTAGGAATAATCCAAAATTTTAAGTGCAACAGGAATTTGGCACACACTCACATAATCTTGTCACAAATATATTGACACTAGATTTAAAGTAAGATCAGAAACTATTCTGGGCAATGAGTTCATCAAAGTAAATACAGGAGTGAGTAAAATTTGCCCACTCTCTTTCCTTTGATCAGATATTTAGCCAAATTCTTTAACTGCAACATCCCTTTCCCCTCTCCATAATTTAAGGTCTACTCACATAAAAACTCTTATTCAAAGTGTCTGCTAATCAATCTGTTTTCTCTTCACTTCTCCCACATATCATTGCAACCCTTGTTTTTGTGCTTGTTTCACTATGTTTTATAATAGAGTGTGTTTTTTACATATAGATATCCTCCAATGCACTGCAAATTTCTTGAGTATCTTAATTTAGAAGTCAACAAATGAGGGCCCACAAGCCAGGTTCATCTAGTTGCCAATTTTTGTAAATAAAGTTTTATTGGAATATAGTCATGCTCATTTGTTTCCATATTGTGTATGTGTGTTTTCACACAACAGCAGCATCGCTGAGAAGTTGCAGCAGACACTGTTGGCCTGCAAAGCCAAAAATATTTATTTGTACCTTTAAAGAAAAATTTTCCCATTCCTACTTTAAAGAACCTAACACAGTGCCTTGTATGGAATAGGAGCTCAATAGGTAAGTAGTGAGTAACATGTTAGAAAGAGTAAAAAACCGGAGAGATGGCAAGGCTTTCTGCAGATTTCCAGATAGCTCTTTACCTCACTCCTCTCCATGTGGCTCCTTCCTTTCCTGTATTCTACCCTGAAAATTCTAATCACCTTGGACTCCCTCATGAACACTGCAGGATTCTGTTTGAGTTCTGCTTCCCTGTGCTGCACACAAGAAACTCTCCAGTTGATAAACTGAGGCAATGATAGGGAACACCTCATAGAGATTACTGTCCTGCACAATCTATTATCCAATATTTTAAAAACCATTGCTTCATATATTTTATCTGGTTTTTAACTTTTTAAGGTAATAAGACAAATTTGGTCTCTGTTACTCTCTCACGCCTAGAGATGTAAGTAAATGTATTTCCTTTTGTAATGGTCCAGAACCATAGGATTTTAATTCCTGTAGATTTATAATACACTTCAATGTTTGAATGTACACATCCTTTTTATTCTATTTCTTCAAATCAACAATTATTATTAGATCCATTAGGGAATTGAAGTCACAGGGCAAACAACCACACTGAAAACTGGAGAGAAAGGCAGATACAGAGAATCACAGCTTATCAGGAGCAGAAACCAAGGCTGGAGCCAGTAAGAATATAGGGAGACTAAAAGCATAATTGGTTAATTGCTGGAGACTGAGTTTGGACTAACTTGAGACATAAAAATTCCCAAAAGCCCAGCCTTAGAGAGGCCCAAACACTTTCCACTTTCATGAGTTTTACCTCCAGGATCCTTATCAGGTTCTCACTATGAAAATTGGAGGGAAAATCTCCCCGTGCTTGCCATAGGGAAGAGAGAAAGTAACCATTTTGAAATATCCTCAGAGCGTTCTGTTCTCCTAAAATACTTTCCTTCAAGGAAACTATTTTACCAGAGATTTACCAATATGGATTTTAACAGAGCCTAGGTGATATGGGGCAAGGGAAACAAATACACAAATCCAGCCCCCTCTAGCTTTTGATGTGAGGGAGGGAAATATGAAATTCCTGCCCCTCTAGACTTCCTGCCTTACCTACCAGGTAGGGGGAAAACAGCTAAGAAGCATTTATGAATATTACCACCCAAGGGTATATGCTCATTAAAAGAATGAGACCAATAATTACAGATTATATGATGCTTCCTTCTCTCCACATTTTACTACCACAGTAATGGGGATCCTGAATAAGAATAGGGATTAAAGCTGAAAACAACTGAAAGGCTGAGACCTTATTTAAGAAAGAATGCCGAAGGAAACCCAAAGACAAAAAGGAAGACAAAAACAAGGACACCAGAAGAAATTTTAGCCTCCGACACCTACAGGTACAACAAAGCATAAACACAGCCTAAATCTTAGGCAAAGAAAAATAACTTCTTACAAGAAAGGTCTACTTACCTCAGTTCTTTTGCCCAACACATCATTTCTAGCTTTCAACAAAAAATGATAACACATACTGAAAGGCAAAAAAATAGAAGACTTCAACAGACCAATTATAAATAAAGAAATTGAATCATGCATCAAAAACCTCCCAACAAAGAAAAGCTCAGGACTAGATGGCTTTGCAGATGAATTCTACCAATCATTCCAAGAAGAATTAATATCAATCCTGCTCAAACTCTTCCAAAAAATTAAGGGGGAGGGAACACAAACTAATTTAGTCTATGAAGCCAACATCACCCTAAAACTAAAGCCAGGTAAAGATACTAAAAGAAAGGAAAATTACAGACGAATCACTCTAATGAATATAGATGAAAAATCCTCCGCAAAATACTTGCAAATTATATCCAACAGCACATTACAAGAATTATACACCATGATCAAATTATACACCAGGAGGAAATCAGGAAACAAATTCCATTTACAGCAGCAACTAATAGAATCAAATATATAGGAATAAATGTAACCAATGATGTAGAAGACTTTACTCAAAAAACTACAAAACACTGTTAAAAGGAATCAAAGAAGACATAAATAATTGGAAGGACAGTCTGTGTTCATGGATTGGAAGACTAAATATCATTAAGATGTCAATTCTACCCAAATTGATTTACAGATTCAACACAATCCCAATCGAAATCCCAACAGCTTATTTTGCAGAAATGTAAAAGTCAATTACCAAATTTTATTTTAAATTTGGTAATTGACTTTTTTAAAAGGACCCCAAGTAGCCAAAAATATCTCAAAAAGGAAAGGCAAAGTCAGTGGACTCACACTTCCTAACATTAAAGTATATTACAAGTATATTACA